>UXGD01001446.1:0-34849 GCA_900474315.1 Torymus auratus
GTTGAACGTCGAAAAGGCATGCAAATATTCGCAAAGCTGATGGCGCTGCAGATTTCTGCGATTTATGCGTTTTTATGCCTTTTCGACATTCAACTTTAAACCCTTTTAACTTTTGAGTCAACATTTTTCAATTTCGAAAAAAATGAATTAAAGCGTTTTTTTTTTTTTTTTGAAGTTTTAATTTCTTTTTTGAACTTTTATGTTGATAGATTTTAGAAAAAGAGGTTGACTTTTGAAGAGAAAGACTTTTTTTACTATTTTGTCAAAAACTAGAATCTGTCGCAAAAAAATGATACCATTAAATTGAGCGTGCACCCATTTTTTTTCTCATCTAGTAAAGCTCAAAAAACAAGAAAAATCTTGTCCCATGACTGTACCTTACAAAAAAAAAAATTTATTTTTCTGAATACGTAAAAGGGAAATAAATTTGAGAATAGCTCATATGCTTATTTTATCATACTTACATATCATAGTATTTTCAAAGACGTTTCTTTACTCTTATTAAATACCACTTCACCCCCAATAAAAAGCAATAAATCCAGTTAATCCATAACACTGCACCCTCTCTCCCTCTCGCACGTCTCCGCGAAAACAATCCACTCGTATAGGGCGAAATTCGAGCCACGCGCACGGAAAAGTCTGCCGTCGCGCGCGGTGATCGACGTTTTATTATTATATATAGGAGAAAACGCTTTTATCGTGACCGAGCGATATGCCTCACAACTTTTCGTCTCGAGTTACTCGAATGAAAGCTTAAACCGGCAAACAGTTTTCGAAAAGCTATAAACATCAATATTTAATAAGGATCTTCGCCCGCGCGCTGAAACATAAAACCCCCTCCGACGAGAAAAAGAAGAAGAAGGTGCTGTCTGGACACGCCGCGGGCAGTGGCTGGTATATAAGGTAGCGTTATGTACTGCAAGGGTAAATAATTCAGAGTCTACTCTGACTGAGTGATTCCCGGGTGCTATGAAGGAGTAATACTGCCGCGTCGTTTTTGGATATTTAGGTGGATAGACCCTCGCGCGAGATATAGAGGGGCTAGCTCTAGGTATGTTGCTTGAGAGCTGCAGGTTGAGTTTGGATAAATGTTTCAGGAACGTGGGTAATGGATTTCGCTGCTGGAGCAAGATTAGCTTGTAGGGGCGAAAATTGAAAAAATATCCGCGTAACGTTTATATTGCAAAAGTAATGGTTAAACTGGTGTATTTTGGTTTTAGTTGGCTTAAAATTATTTAATTTAAAAAATAAGGTTTCTTCTAAAAACATTTTTATTACTTTAATGTATAAGGTATTGCGTATTATATAATTCACTTCCGTTTTTGTATATACATAACATACCTATATCTATTTAAAAAGAAATTTATATTAGAACTTTATATATATAAGAAAGTTAAAAGAAAGTTAGAAGGACAAGTATAACAGTGAACTTTCGAGATAAGCATTGTTTAAATGCCATCTGCGAAGTTTTATTTTTACAATCTTCTCCCCCGCAGCGTCAAAGCTCACGACTTTAAAAACGTTTCTACAAAAACACATTTTCAAACTGCACTGCGAGAGTAATTTTATAAGGACAGGAGGGTATAAAGTGGCAAATCGATTCTCGAAATTCTTACGGCGAGTGGCTTGGCTGATGGAAGAGCCAACAGAAATGCGGTTAAGCGTCGGGTATTTACATTGCAAGGATATAGGTTCGTGCGACGAAGTAGAAAATAGACAGATCCAGTCAGACGTGAATTTAGAGGACGCGATACAGGTATACGGGTGTCCGCGAGATGCGATTACTTCAACAACCACGCTATTATATACAGTTTTACGAACTTTTTCTCTATTTTTCTTTTAAAAGGAAATTTTTGAAAAAATATTTTCTACCCAAACTTTTCACTTTACGAGCCATTAAACGAAATATTGTCCAATTAAAACACAACGCATAGCCTCGTAACTTTATAAAATTCAAAAAAAATCCTTTTCTCTTTGATCGAATTTTTTGTTCTACACTTTAAACGTATAAAAAATTACATTATTATTCGCGGTAAAGTTTCACGTAAACATTTACCTACATAATAAAAAAAAATTATGTTCCAACGCGACTTTTTTCTCGGAAAAAAGAAGAAGAGAATTCATATTTCCCGATATACAGCCCCAATAACTCTTTTCGGAATTACGAGGCTGATGCACACTCGCGCACATATGTCGCTCTACCTGACGTCCTGCGCTGAGAAAATAAAAATCCAATAGCGCGCGTGTATATACACTCGCCGCAAAACCTACAGCGAAATTGCAGCCTAAATATTCTAGGGCCTCTGCTGCAGCACCGTCGACAAAACGTTCGCTCTGTTGTGTATACGTGTGTGTGTGACATATAGAGCTATATAGAGGAGCAAATAAAACACAGGCGTTGGCGCGCGTGGGCAGAGTAGACAAATTTCGTCTTGTGCAGTGTAGCTGGGTTCTTAAATATTGAAGAGGGATAGAAAAGGAAATAGTTCGATTGGAGGATTTGAAGGAGAAGCTACTTGTTTTCTTTTTGGCGCCAGATTGGTTTTGGCATAGCTGTTTCGTATTTTTTGTTATATAAGTGAAGTTTAAAAGAAGAATGAGATGTAATATATGCCACTTTGTTGGTAGAATGGAAAAATATTAAATTTAAAAAAAAATAAATAGAATTTTCTTGTACATCCTATTTAAATTATGACTAATGGGAAATTTAATTATAAAATTGGCCTTCATTTGCAATTCAACTTTGATCTTATCTATATATCCTACTACATATTATTTCAATTTTTCTTGAAATACGTCTTACCAAAGTAACTATATAAGTTTCTTCATTCATATTTTACACTTTTTTATTGTAATGCACATTATCATCTGCAGCGTCCATTATATGGTACAAATGTATAATGTTAAGGTATCTGCATCCTAATCGCAGCCACTCTCAAACTAAAATATTTAGCATTTTTCGTAAAAAATACGTACGCACCAGAAGTTATTGACTTTAAGCTAATTGGAAAATGACCGTATTAGGTAATGCATTACTCGTATAGAACATTACAAAATACTGCTCCAAACACGCGAAGCTGTTTCAAAAGACTTATAATTTACAAACATAATTTGTACGGCGCGCATATTTTACATTTTTCATCTATACCCATATATTTAATTTTCAATGAGGTAGCACGGAAAAAACTTCAAAGTTGCAAAATTCTAGATATACATGGTCGATTAAAGTATATAGAATTACCTCATTTAACTGCCAAAATAACATTCGATTGCATAAATCCGACACCAAAACCTATATTGATATATATTTTCTCCTTATAATCCTTATATTTTTACACCTAATAATTATATTAGCATGCACCCTCTACCAAAAGAAATAAAAAACCCTAACCAAACCCTTTTTATTTCTGTTCGCAGCGAGGTATTCAAGGCGCTGAACAAGACGCGCGGCCTGTTCGCGCGCTGGACGGAGCTACAGGGCTTGCTGGCGAGTGGCGTCAACGGCGTCGGCGGTGGTGGAGCGACTGGCCCCTCGGTGGCGAGTACACCCGCCGGGATCCTCCACCACCATATCCCGGGGCTCGGTAGCGTACCTGCGACGCCGAGTCTTGGTCTCCCAATCATCCTCAACACTCGCGAGGAGCTTGAATGGACGACGACCGAGCTGAGGAATTCGCTGCGCTCGATCGAGTGGGACCTCGAGGACCTCGACGACACTATTGATATCCTTTTATTGCTTGATATACTTATATGTATATATAAGGTGCGAGATATATATTATTGTTATTGGAGTATGTGTGGAAGGTATTGGGGAGAAGAAGGTTGCGCTGCTCCAGTTTTCTTTTGTCGGGGAGGAGGCATTGTGTGGGATGTAGGTAGGCATGTACTGAGCGGGTGTGTGGGAGTTTGAGGGTTCGTCGAGGTGAAAAAAGTTGGGGGTGTATACATATATATGAACAGAGGGGAGATGCGGAGGTTCGTTGCATGTGCGGAGTTTCGCGGGATGAAAGGCGGGGAAATAATATGCTTGTTTGTGCAGGAATTTTTGGGGATTGTTTGGGAAGGATTTATGAAAGCGTGTATATATATGTACAAATTTTTAAATATTTTCGTGGGGATAATATTGATTTGCTTGCTATGTGAAAAATTTTGAGAACGTGTTTTACTTCTATAACAACATAAATATATGCAAACTTACTTTTACGAATATTTGTAACGTTTTGTTAAAGGAATGTGGGTCAACTACTCTGCAATATTTGTATACGATATAAGTTTTTGGTTGTTCTAATTAAATTTTTGCCTTTTTTTAATTGTTATATGCTTGACGCAGTGTACTCGAAATATAATTATAAACGAACAGTAGAAAAAAATGAAGTTATTGATATTCTTTTCTTAAAGAATTAATTCTTAATACTTCATAATTCTTCGTTTTCTTTGTTTCTTCGTTTTGATGTAACTCGGTTTATTTTAAAATGATTGATCAGAATTTTCAATCACAATATTAAAATATATTTTTCAAAGGTTGAAAAGTGCAAGGGCACAGTATAATTCAAATAACGAAAAAAATTTGTGATAATAATATTGAAATTACGATTTTTTTCATAGTTTAAAAATAGAATTTTAAATAGCTTGCTGAATATCGTAGCTGGAGCGTGAATCTTCAATTTCAGGATTACGTTTCATGTTACCGTTCAACTATATACATACAACGAGATTTCAGAATCAATTGGATTGTGTGTGACATATTTAGACCTACTTATAGTTAGATATAGTTAGATGCGAATTGGATTATATAGGATTTTCTTATTTTGCCTCTACTAATATTATATCTTTTTATAAAACCTTTATAACCATTTCTTTCTTTCTAGTAAAATATATTTACTACTAACGAATTTTCATTTGCCAATCTCTTTTCAGTGCTTTAATTAACTTTGCAAAATGGCTTTCAAACTCTCTCGCGCAGTCCCCATTTCCCCTATATACTATTATTTTTATACACTCGACACACGTGTGTGGAGACACCTTAGCTCGTGAGAGAACGAGTAAAGCCCGGGCGGACATATTCTTATAATGCTCATTCTCTCGTGTTATTCCGCGCACTTTAATCGCGCTTTCCTCAATTGCCCCTAGGGAAGAAGTAGGTCAGAGATTTTCCCCGCGCGCGCTCGGCCCGCCGCCGCGCTTTTGTGCAGCCTTTCCACATAATCTCGCGTAACAAGAAAATATAAAAAGAAACCCTCTCTCTCCTCTTAATGCCAGTTCTCACGGGCGCCCGCACGTCGTACAGCCAGATTGCAAGAGAAAAATATCATTCCAAACGACATCACGGAATTTTCCATTTTTATACAGCTATGAGGCGCGCGCGCGAGGAGGTGAAAATTGTGAATTCAGAGATTTTTTTGCATTTGGATACGTGTATTATACCTGCGCTAGACACTATCTATTTACCGATATAAAAATGGCAGAGTCGGCGTTTTGCGAGTCGCCTGAATTTTAACAAGCTACGGAATCAGCGCAAGTTTTTTTTTATAGCTTTTCAAGCGAGTGGTTTTAGAGGGTTTGGGAAACATTTTTTTCTATGAATTCTTTATCAATAGCGGAACGTGAGCGATGCAGTTTTAAAATTTTAAATTTTCAAATATGCGTCGAAAAAATATACAGTTAGATATATACAACAAATATTCTATTCAGAAAGGCTTTTTTTGAATTTTTAAAATGAAAGAAGAAATTTCTTTTAATTTCAAAAGTCGACAGAATATATTTGATACTATAAAATGTAAAATCCCACTGGTTTAAAAGTTTTCAAAAAATAATATTACAAAAAATGAAGTCAAAATAAAACTTTATGTAATAGAAAATCATAACATTTTAATTGAACTTAATAGGAAGATAATTCATACAATTGATAATCCTTAACACATGCAATACCTATCGTAGAGAAAAATCCTAGTAAATTCAAACTAGACAACAAAGAACTGACGATTCGACGGAACTTCGTCGAGCAAACACGGGAGGAGGTCAAGGTAAGGGATATAGAAACCAGAAGTCAACGATTTAAAAATAATAGCAAATTTATTTGTTCATAAAAATCGATCTACAATACAATATTTCTTTCAGGTCATGAAAGATAAAATGAACATAAGCAAAGGAAGAGATCGCGACCGAACAGCCAGACAGGTACGTGCGAAAACGCAACTAAAAATGGACGAACAGTTTCTAAGTATTTTTTACATCGTTTAATAATAAATACCTTTATTACAAAAGCGAGCTATTTTCAAATTGCCAAAAGCAAGGTGAGATGTAAAGTAACATATAGCGTTATACCCTGCACTCATCTCACTTTGGGAACTCGAAAGTGTCGATGTCATTGCTAGTGTGATGTCTCATCATTTTTTTTTTAATAATATTTAAGTAGAAAAAAACGCTTTTTTACAAAAATTTCTTACGCAACTACGGTTAATACTTCATTATTCCTTAAGAGTTAGTCTATAAAAAAAATTAAATACTTAGTGTTTAAGAGTTAGTTCGATTAATAAGCAATTGATTATCGTGTAGATTTATAAAAATATTTATAACTATTACAAAATTGGTAGTATGTATAATATCGCAGCGATAAAAATTCATACAGAAAATGTACTTCTATCCACTCTTTATTAGCAAACAAATAAACTTTCTTGGCGTTTGTATAAAATTAGTTTCATAAAAAAAAAAACAATGATTTTATTCGTGCAATGAGCATATCATTCGTGTATTACTTGAGATTGGACGAAAAAAGCGGTAGCATTATTACGTTGAGTAAATTAACCAACTGAGTCATAACTTCCTCCAAAGACTATGATTAAGCTGTCAGAATGCACTTGAAGCTGCCGTTTAAAATACTGGTGAAACTTTATTATTATCATATATATTTTTATTTATTTATTTATATATTTATTTATATATTTATTTATTCGTGTTAATATATTAAAATATATCTTTGGTAAAAATCACAACTGGTCGTGCCGGTTAATTTTCTCAACGCAAGAACACTCATCGAATCTCAAACGACCGAATGACTCATTCTTCTTCCTCTTCTTCTTACTCATTATAAAATTGTTAAGTAGCCTACATTTGTCCTATATCGTTCTCACAAACACCAGCAAAGTTCATTTGTTCGAAAAAAACGCTGTAAAACTGCTCGAAATTGACTCAAAAGAGGCGTAGAGTAAAAAAGTCCTCTCTAGATGAACCACTCTTTCCTCTTTTGCACTTGGTGTCCCGTCGCGGAATTAACGACCGCGGAGTCCGGATCTAGAGCGATCTCCGCGCCCTTGTCCTCTTGGGTCAGGTACTCGCCCTTATGGCGTGACATGTATCGTCCGATCAAGACAATCATGACGATGAGAGCTAGAAGAATGATAGATAGCACGCTGCCGAGGATGGCAGTGTCGGTCTCGTTGTACGCGGCGCGCACCTTGTCCTCGTCGATCTCCGGTGGTGGCCTCGTCTCCACGATGTTGGGCGGATGCGTGATTGGCTCCACGCCGCAGAAGTCCTCGGTCAGCTGACCACTTAGCGAGCGTACGTTACCAGGTCCGTTCTCCTGGAAGAGAAGCTTCAGCGGGTAGATGTCATCGAACTCCACACGCGACACACAACCTACGAAGCCTTCGTGCATGGACTCATTTTTGCCGATGTACATGTACTGGATGTTGTTGAACTGGGCGTCAGCCGAGGCCTTGATGTTGAAGCTGAACTCCTTCGGCTCCTGATTGTCCACCTGGATGACGAGTATCGAACCGGAGTTCTTTCTACCAATACGCACGTCGTGGTACTGGCCGAGACCAAAGTGCTTGTCTGGGAAGATGACCTCCTGCCTCTCGAAACCAAAGTCAAAGACGACGCGAAGATGACCGCTGTTGGATACCATAATCGTCATGTACTCGCCGGAGATGTTTGATGAAAGCCCGATGAGGAATCCCTTGGGGTTGGTCGTGGTGAATCCCACGCGTATCTTCTCAGCGATGGTAGAACGCCAGCTGCCCGAGAAGTCGTACTTGATGATCGAATTCTGCCGAAGGTTCACGCCAATCTCATCCGCGCAGATGGGACCCTTGAACGACGTCCACCTGCAGTCGCACCAGTAGCCGTCGTAGCGCTCGTGGCAGGTACCGTTGTTGAGGCAGGGATTACTCTCGCATCTGCCCACGCAGTCTTCACTTACACCATACAAGCCTCTCCTGGCTTGTCCTCGCAGATCCTGCAGCTTACCGTTCAGCAGGAGTGACCTGATGCAGCCGACGTAGCCGTCCCTGAAGTCCGTCGTGGCACCTACCACGAAGTTCGTGGTCAGATGTAGCGCTCTTACAGGGCCTGGAGGCTCGCGTACTTCGTTCTTGAAGGCACCGTCGATGACGATACGCGCCTCCTTCCTGTTTCGCTCCACGGACACGCTGTGCCAGTTGTTGTCGGCCAGTCGGTTCGACGTCTGTACGCTGACAGCGAGAGGACCACCGCCCGCTTGGTACTGGAAGTGGATCTGGTTACCGCCGTTGATGGAGATCTTGATGTAGTCGCTGGGTCCACGGCTATGGACGATCACCGCGTTGTCCTGCGTCGTTCTGAACTCGAAGTAGATGTCGCCACTGTGGCCCATCTCGAAGGTCGGTAGGCTTACCGTCGCGTCAGCGATGCGGAACGTCACCACGTTGGTCGATAAATCGTCACCCTCGCAGATCAGGGCACCTAGAGTATACATACCCTCCTTCTCGTCTAACGGAGTGCCAGTGTCACCGAAGCGCAGCTGCTTCACGGGTAGATGCTCCTTCTCGGTGATATCTCCAGCATCCTCAAACCATCCCTCGAGGTCCGAGTCGCAGTTACACCATTTCTCAGGCTTGGCACAGCTGCCCAGAATACCGCACTCGCATTTACGCGAGCCCGGCAGAGCGCCACCCCAGTAGTCCATCTTCTGGTTGTTACGACTTACCCACCAGGAGTTGGGTTGGAAGACCTCATTCTGGTTGACTGGTGTGTTGAACAGCCGCGAGTGCTTGCAAGCGTAGCTGATGCTCTGCCGGCAGGTCTGCGAGCGGTTGATGAATGCCTCGATCTGGTCCAAGTCCGCGTCGTAGTGGATGTCCTGGATGAAGCTACCGGGCTCCTCGAAACCGTCCACAGGAGTGGGATGTTCGTTGCTGTGGCGGAGGATGGTCATGACACGGCCGTCGGCAAAGAACTCGCAGGTGACGGGGAAGGGTCTGAGTGGTCCGCTACCGTCCACGTCGATCTTGATCTCGGCCTTCTGGTTCAGGGTGTTGGGCGATTTGCGATAATCCTCGCAGGAGAGAGGATTGAGGGAAGTGTGACAGACGGCACCGGAGTAACCGGTGTTGGCGCAGTCGCAGAAGAACTCGTCCGAGTTCTGCATACACATACCGGCGTGTTTGCAGGGATTAGGATTGCAGCGGTCGACCATCTGGCAGGCGTCGAAGACGATCTCGTTCTTGCAGCAGTACTCGTCGTCCTTCCAGTCGGTGGGTAGCTTGTAGTTACCATCGATCTGAATGACGCGCATGCAGCCGATGAAGCCCCGATGGTTGTTGGGCATGCCGCCGACGTAGTAGAGGTAACCGGTGAGGATCTCCATCTGACGGGTGGTCTTCATGGGCCGGCCGTCGACGTTGAGCACGAGGTTGTTCTTGGAGAGGGTGAGGATTACCTGATGCCATTTGCCGTCGTTGAAGCTCTCGTCGAAGTTATCGAGAATGGCCTTGGGCGACATACGAGTAGAGCGGATCTCAATCTTGAGCTTGCCCTCTTCGAGGAAGAGCTTGACATAACCGTTGGAGATGAATTCGTGGTAGAGAATGAGACCCTGATCTTCGTAAGTTCTGAAGGACAGGGAGACGTTCATGGAGTTAACGCCTTCGTAGCCCTTGAGCTTGGCATAGGAAGAAGATGTGAGGAAGGTTACAGGAATGATGGGAGGCTCGGGGCAGCTGTAGAATGTGTGAACTGTCTGGTAGCGCCAGTTCTCTCCATAGAGTTCCATGTCCCTGAGTTCTTTGATCATATTCGTATGGTTGAAGAACAAGTTTTCGATGCAACCTGTAAAGTTTTGGTTAACAACGAGTCCTTCTTGTTTGTTAGGCACACCTCCAATATAAAATGCTCTGTTCAAGTCTAGTCTGTAAAACTCTCCTTTAATACGTCCATTTATCAAAACTCTGTCCACTGAGAAATTTATATCTTTGCGGTTTCTGGATATAACAACGTCATGCCACATATTGTCATCTAACAAACTACCTACTGACAAGCTGGTCATGATTCCTGATCCAAGGTCAATGTTGAGCAGCATCCTGTTGTCCCGCACTTGCAGGGCTAAGAAATCACCTTGAGATCCCCGAGAGTACATGATGACTCCGTCAGCATTATTAGTCTTGAAACGGAATCGTAAGGAATGTCTGTCAGTTTCTAAAGGCTCTCTGAGCAGATCCCAACGTACCAAAGAAGATCCATTAAACGAGACAATGTTAGAAACATACTCGCAACCATAGAGTTCAACTCTCATGGAAATCCTATCGCGCCAGCGAGTAGGATTTATTCTAATCCACTGAGCTATAATAGGCACCTCAAATTTGTTCAGTCTCATGGTATCACCATCCTTGTTACCCTTAAACATCTTGATGTTGCCGTCCGTCTCCTTGAAATCTGCATAATCAAGGCCATTGGTACCATAGCTGATGCCGTACTCCATAACGTATTCATTATAGTGCGCTCTTCCTTGAGTGGCTATGGCAGTGATATTCATAGTCTGTCCAAGGTCAATAATCAAATACTGACTGAAATCGGAGCTACTGGCAGTCCATACATTTGGTCCATAAAGTCTGGCATTGGATGGTCCTCTTTCGGGCAGATAAGTGGTAGCCTTCAGCTGCGCCTTATCCAGCAGAGGGTAATTGCAGTAATCATAGTCGTACGCGGAGGCAGTGGCCAGCAGACTGCAAGCTGCCAGGACCACTGCGATGAGATTCTTGCTATTTAGTACAGTCATTTCTTTCTCTGCAATTAATCAACAAACAGCAGAGAGCGTCATAACGAGATTCCAACGAGATTCTTAAATTACAGTTACCGCATCGGCTGCTCCGAAAATTCCTTATCACTTCCACCTGTTTAACTTTCCCTTCTTAGCTACAGTACCAAAATATTCGCACTGCTGTGAATTTTCGCGTATCTCTCAACCAGGGCGCGGACGCACACAATCACTTGCTCATGACTAATCTTCTTCTCCGCCGACCTTTTTATCGAGGTTAGAATAATATGGCTGATTGATCAATAATCTCGGCGCGCCGTCCCGGGGCGTATATAGAGAGACACAGAGGCGCAGGCACAGCGCGACACACCGACGACGCTATATACTTGCGTCACGCTTCGCCCCGTCTCTCTTGCGAGAATCCGCGAACGTTATAAAAAACCTCGCAGGTCGTCGTCGACGTAGACGTCGCGTTACCTCGGCCCTCGCCTTGTTTTGGTCATTGATGCTCTCTCACGGACGGGAGGGACACGCGCGAACTATGGGGCAGCCACCGACCACACCTAAAATCCACCGCTGCCGCTCGCTGCCGTCTCGATTACCTCCACCACGCAAACACGCTTAATTTCAAAATGCGCGACGCGAGCGACACCGCGCGGCACGTTCATTCACGTATACAACTTGTATGTTATATCGGAGCAGGCCGAGCAGGCCGCCTGCCGTAGCGGTGATTCACAATCACGCACTGTACCTACAGTCTACAGTGTACACACAGTACTTACTCACTACGTATGCGTGCGCACTATAGCTACGTGTATGTATAGTGGATACCTGAGAATGCATTGTGGGAAGAGTGAGAGGGTGGGTGTGTGGGCCTGTCAGTCTCTCTCTCGCGAATGCACAAAAGTAAACACAAAAAGAGAGAGAAAGAGAGTGGGGCCGACAGACGCAGCTTCCGTTCGGTTGCGCGCGGGTATTGATCCTTTAAAATGAACGATGGCATACGATGATGGCATGATCTACTTACGGAATATAATAGTTTTAGTTCTTTTGGAAATTTGAAAAAAAAAACAGTCAATATGGTTTATTATACGGTAATATTATTGTTTGTTACCCTTTTTTTAATTAATAAAAATGTTTTTTTTAATTTTTTAAACAGTGAAAATATAATTTCTAATTTTATTCGTTTTACAATATTGAATTTATAAAATTTTGTCATGCAATAATATTTTGGTTCATTTAAAAAACAATAATGAATATTTTTTTTAAATAGTTTCATTCAGTATTCATTCATTATTTTTATTAATAAGTTGAATTATTTTTTTACCGAAATAAAATAAATACTTTATTAAATTCTTACTTTTTTTCTGTACAGCCATTGCTGGATAATAGTCCAGCAAGAGTGCCTCAAAGCAGCCATGGGACGGCAAAGTACAGTAAGCTGGAAAATGAAATGGACAGTCCCAATCGACAGTTCCATGATGGTGTTATATGTAACCAGAGTTCCATGATGAGACATCAACATGAACACATGGATATTATGGATATTACGAGTGATAATACTGGCACGTTAAAGACAGTGTCAAGGCCAATTAACTCTGAATATGACGAACAGCAAGTGTTAGTATCAATGAGAAATAGAAAAAATATTTTATCAACAGTAATTAAAAAAAAAAATGTTTTACTTACAATCTATTCTAATAATTTCTTATTTTTTAGAATGCTTGATGATTTTAACAATGAAATGGAAATAGTGACTGACTCAAAGTTGGATGCGACCATGAAGAAAATGGCAAAGGTCCTCCATATGAGCAACGGTAACTATAACAATTATATTCCAGCTCCTACTACTGCGACATCCAGTACCTCTGACTTTGCTCCTCCAAAGCCTTGTTCCTTGTCCTCCTTGTCGACTACTATAACTAACTGTTTTCTATGCTCCAGAGATTAATTAGTGTCTAACTATGCAAATGGGCCTTACAATGACTCAATAATTTTACTCCAAATATTTTTATTTTTTAACGATATTTAATAGTACAAATAAGCCCCTCATGAAAATGATTTTTGAAGACTTTATAAGATTTCATAGATTTACCCAGTAGGCACAAAAACATTATGAACAATTTTAAAGGCAAAGGTAGTTTAAAGTTTTTTCTTACAAATTCTTATATGACATGAAAGTCTTTACCTAAAACATAAACTTATAAACAGTTAAGTGCTTTACCGTTAAAAAAAAGTGCTTATTTTAAAATTCTAAATCTGAAAAATTCCAAAGTTATTTTAGATTAAAAAACTGCTTGAAATTTTAAACGTAAATTTTAAATTTTTACGTAACAAAATAGTACTTATCTTAAAAATTTTTTATTTTACGCATTTAACGAATTCTTTGCGCCTATTGGGAATTTTGCGTTAGACTAGAAAAATCTAGTATTATTGATTCAAATTTCGAGGTTGCATTTCAAGTCAATACCCGTGAAAAAAAAACAAGTAATGTCAATAGCGAGATTAACGTAAATCGGAATCACAAAAAACTGGCAGCATAATTTAGGCGCTAAAATCGGATACTTATAATTCGCATAATAGTGAAGGTACAAATCGTTTTTACGCTTGGGTTTAGCCATAGACAATTTACCAAGTGTGAGATCTTTTAAAAAGCATAGAAGTTCGAAGCAATTGTATGCTTCATCACTTAAGTCCAATAGTTTAAGTTTGAAAACAACGGGAACATGTAGCAAAAATCACGCAGAAGATGAACATTTTTTTTTTTTCATTTCCATCAGTAGTAATAAAAAAAAAATATATATTTTTTTAACGAAAAATATGTTTCTTAATCCAATAACAGTGCCATTGAAGTGAAACGTTTAAAAACTGTATTTATACGGAATTCCAAAACAATAAAACTTCCAGCAAAATTCATTATCTGGATGATTTTTGCCAATACATTCCCACACAACTAAAAAAAAGCAGTACAGCTTTACGGAAACTATATTGCCTCAGTGATCAAATAATAAGATGAATATAATGTATAACAATAAATTTTTTTGCGAGATGTACTTAGATCGAGACAGGTCGAGTCCTTTTTTAAGGCTCACTAATTTTGCGGTGAAAACAATTACTGTTAGCGGTATAATGCCTAATTATAGCCAAAAGTAACCAATAGATACGAGGGAAACAGACGTTAGCATATATATAGCAGCATATATATTTCTTAGTATTGTGTCATGCCAAATATATATATATTATCCAATGTATGCCAAAAGAAATCACTCAAGAGAGAGAGAATGAAGGAAAATACAAACGAGAGGCTAAATGTTCATTTGCATTTCGAATCAAAGGATAAAGCTCGATATATTATACAGTTGTAAGGGTACAATAAATACAAAAAACTAAACGCCGTACATAGAAGCCAAAACCGGAGAAAAAGTTTTGCAACAGGCATTTTGCAACGGGTTTTTTCTATATTTTTGCGGGTACTTGAATCGATCGTTGTATCAAAATATAAGGGGTATCCGACAGATGTTTTTTACGAGCGATGACAAAAAAATAATGATGATAGGGTGACAAGGGGGGGATTGTAATGTTTTTGCGTATACACGACATTTGCAAGAGAGAGAAACATTGTTGTTCCACAAGATATACCTATATATTATAAGATATATACTCGATGTGAACACAATTGTGGTTGTTGATGATATATAATTAAGCTAAGAAGTTAAAACTTGATATATCAATTTGAATGTTGATGAAGATAAAGATAAAACTTAGTGAGAACAGAGTTAGGAAAAGCCATTATTTTGTGATTGTTGTTGAGATGTGAACGGGTTTTTGTTTTTCACGACCATTTTGTGCGAAGGAACAAGTCGCGTGGACAGATATATTACTCGTAAATTGTCTTATACTTTTTGCGTACTTAATTTACTTGTTTTATTTTGTTAATAAGATATAGAAGCGTAACAGATGGATCCCGAAATCATTTGACGAATTTTGTTCATCCTGTTTTAAAAATCTTTGTATGGCATTTATTTACAATATCGATTCTTTTTTTACTATTTTACGTTGACGATTCAATTTCGTGATCCTTCAGTTATATTTTACGTGCAAATGTTATTTAAGATTCTAAACTAAGTATAGTTACTAAAATGACTTAATGGACATTATTTATACATATCCAAAGTAAAAGTATGATTTAAAAAATCTAGTTTTAGAAGTATTTAGAAAAATCGGTCAATGACGATTGTTTAGTCGAAAGCGTGTAGAGTATCGAAGAGAAAATTTCCAAAACTAGTTTACTATATGCTTTAAAATTAACGAGATACTTAAGCAATTCGATAACGATTCTATGCGCAAGAACAAATATATATATATATTACCGATTGTTAATCCGTTATACGGCGGGACAACGTCGAAAACTGTTAATTTAAGCTATTTTCCCATAGACTCGAGAGCTTTACTATTATTTTGTACATTTCAGTTTTAATCTTATGTGTGTTACTTATTATTGTATTAAAAGAAAAACCGTATCACTGGACGTGACAATATGTTTATCTTATCCAACAATTTTTTCCCTCACATCCTATAATACAAACGAAAACTGTATGTGTCGTTCCGTTACTTCCTGGCAAAAAGACATCATTGTGTGTGACTAACCACCACTTTTACACATCTGTGTGTGTGTCTGTGTGTGTGTTTTACCTCTGGGTTAATACATTACGAACGTAGAACACTTAGACCATGGTGTACTAGACCATCGCATATCCGACCATCGTTCGAAGAATTGGGCCAAAAAGTTATAATACTAACTATATACATAATGACACGAGCATCGGACGTGTGTTTCTGTTCTTGTAACCGTACACTGTAATAAAACTTTAGCGTTAAAATGTGTCTAGTGATTTTGTATCTCAGTGATGTACGTTGGTAACCAAAATTATTATACACCATTATAAATATATACTAACAACATATATAACGTTGTGGAAAAAAGATATACTGCAAAATTATTATTGCACACTCACCAACACACACGAACACACTGGTTCCAAAAGATATGATGATGACGAGAGAGAAAAAAAAAAGAAAGACACCATTGTTAACATGATATATACTGTGTAGACACCTTATATCTTGTAAACGATTAATAAAAAAAAAGAAAAGAAAAAAAATCACCACCATGGGAATATACTTTTACAAGTGGCGCATGTGATTGTTTACTTTTACGTTTGTTTTAGATCGCAGACAATGGGTAGCCATTGGAGTGTTGACTGCTATATTGTTAGTTCTCGTTGTTTTGTTTATACTTTGAGCGAGGAGAGAGAAATAAAAGGGGAGAGAAAGAAAAACGAGAGGGTGCGAACTTCAAGTTCTCCGCTCCACCGGTGCGTGCGTGTCTTGGAAAAAGAGAGAGCGAGTCCGATGATGACGATGACACGATGATAAAAATGCGCGCCTCTGACTTATCTTCATAAGTACGATTCTTTAATTGTAAGCGAACGACGAACAAGTTTTTTATTATTACGTTTACTTTTTACTACACGCACTTATTTATTTTGCATAATAATATTGATTAAGTGGTTGAATATTTTCAATAAAAATCTTGTATCATAAACTCTCTGTTGTAGTGTCATCCTCGACGTGGACATGGCAATATCGACGTTCCATGCTTCCATTCATATCATTTCATTAGAATTTTCTTTTTTTTTATATATTTATAAAGTATCGTTTTTTTATTCGATCATTAGTTTCTGAGAGGGTTTTTTTACTAATTTTTTCACGTTTTTTTAAATAATTTAAGAACACTTTTATATAATTTTTACTATATTTCTCAATTTTTCGTCACTTTTTTATGACTAAAATATCTACACTTGTTTTGGTGTCAAGAAATTTTTGTTGCACTCTGAAAATCTGCAACTGTTTTGTGAAGGCAAGAAAAAGGGATTCCACCAGCAACATCATACTCTCGTTATTTTCTAGTAAAATTACTTTATTTCTCGAATTAAGTTTTTGTTCTACATTTTGTACTAGGCTAAATGGTATAAAATAATTGAATTATATTATCTCATAAAAGTACAAATATTAGAAAAGTTGATACGCTTGAGATGCATGTAAAAGACTGGATAAACAAAGCTTTAAAAATTCTATATAAATTTTAAAACGAAGTCTTCGCGTGCTTTTTAAGCTCACTCGACCTATATAATAATAATAATAATAATCTACTTATAATGAAAAACAGCACAACACACTTGCACTCGTAGAATTAAGTTTGAAAAGTCGGAATTCATTAATAAGAATAAAAATTGATTGGTCCAGTGTATAAATGCAACGTAAATTAATAGTCATCTGAACTTTGTCTATTTTTTTAAATCGTACATTAAAAAAAAAAAAGATCTTTGGTATGATACTTAAAATATTGCAATTGGTCGCACCATCGTATAAAAAATAGCGCAACGTAAGCTGAGCTTTGAAAGTACATAGAAAAGATTCTTTAACTTAGACTTAAATAAAACAATCTTCTAATCGGCGTAATGTACACACGTAAAACAATGATCTGCTAAAAACGATACGCCACGCAGTCGTGCCTCGTATCGGTCGACTCTCATTTACTGGTTTCTCTAAGTATACTATAATTGACAGTTTGCTGTTTTAAATTTTCTTTTATTTTCCAAGTTCGTCACCAATTTTATTTATTTTTTCTACTAGCGTTTAAGGCACCTCGAAATGTTTCAAAGCCGATATGATATTTCCAATTGATATGTTTCACTTCCGCGGAATCTACAATTTCGATTGCATGCAATTTTGGATGGATATTATGCACTTGATAAATTTAATATAAAGGAAGTACAAGGTACTTCTAAGTACTTTAAAAGTACTTCGATATTTTTTTATTATTCTTCTACTTTGTCGATTGATCTTAGCTTTATCTTATATATTAGTATGGCCTGATTGGTTTGTCTACCTCGAGATTCAATTTCAGAAAAAAAAAATTACGTAGGTATATTTTGATAAATGCAAATTTTCAATATAATAGACTCTAAAAATTCTGATTTTTTTAAATTAAAAGAAAGAAGACTAATGAACACTGCGAGAAACTTAACTTAAATACTCGAAGCTAAAACTTAAACTGTATAATAAAGTTGACTTTATATAATTATGTAAATAACTCGTAGTCTATTTGTTCATAAGAAATTGCAATAGTAACTTAAGCACAGTGAATCACTCGCGAGAGTATAATAATAATATATATGAATCATATCTTTCTTTTTTCTTTACACAAATATATATATTATTGCAAAAGTCATGAATGTATAGCACTCTACCTCTCTTTCTCGCTCTCGCGTCACCTCGCCCTCGAAAGAAAGAGAGAGACGCGTGTTTCTAATATATAGATAGAAAGAAGAAACTCAGCGCCGCGCGCACAACAGCGGCAGTATAGCAGCAGCATCACATACCCTTCTCTCCTTCCGCTCTCTCGTTCACTTAAGTATCGAATGGCACGTGTGTGGGGGTCTGTGTGTGTATGTAGTAAGGAGAGCGCGATGCGGGCGCGCTTAGAGCTCGAGCCGCGGGATCTTGAAGCAGTTGGTGGGCAAGACTTTGCGCATGTCGTTGATGTTCTCGACCTCGTTGCGTAGCCGGCTCACTTCGTCCTCGTAGTTCTTCACCCATTGGGTCTGGAGATTCTTCGCGTCTGTGAGCGCGCGGATACGCGAGTCCAGGTCCGCTGCCTTGATGTCCGATTCGGCCTGGCGCAGTCGGTCTTCAAGTCGGTCCAGATCCGCGTTGTCTGTGAAGAAAAGGGTAAATTGGGCTGTTAATACTTTGATAGCAATTTTAATGTATGTAAGATTATTTGCGCGAATAGAATGAAAAGTATCTACTTATATCTGTAAATGGAGCCGTAAATAAAATATTTTTATTCTATTGTGAATTTTCAAAAGCGTATCGTTATAATTTTATTTTATTTATATAACATTACTTATAATGCTTTGTTTTAGAATTCAAATTAAATATTATTTTGGAAGGAATATTTTGAAAATACTTACTGATATCAGGAAGAGCGTCCAATTCTCTAGTAATCTGCGCTATTTCTTCCAATGCCTTGGCAACTTGTTGCGATGCGGCAGTCACATTCGATTTTGCTTGGCCGACCTTACGTTTTACCTAAATTTCAAATAAGAATAAAATATTAATTTTAATTTTGCAGGAGGCAACGACAATATGATTAACAGAAAAGATTTTGATAATAAATTTATGTATCGATCAACTATATGGAAGAGATATATTTGAGAAAGAATACTAACTCTTTATTTGTTTATTTATCATTTTATATTAAAAAAATATATATACTTCTACTAATAAATATATTTTTTGGTATTTATAATTTTTTTAAGGACGTGATTGCTATACGTATTTAAAAAAATTGAGAGGACAATAAATAACTAATATATTTGAGCCTAACTTAAAATTCAAACTTAAAATGAAAAAAAATAAAATATCAACAATGAAAGAAGCTTAAATCGACCAACAACTGGGACTGTATCGTCAAACAGCAACATTCAACAACACAAAACAGCAACGAACCTGTCCCGTGACATCGGCATCCTTATGGATATGCCCCTCGTACTGCCGGATCATCGACTCTGTCGAGTTCACCCTCAGATGCAGCTTGTCAGCCTCGTTGCCGAGCTTGATAACCTCAGCCTTGGTCTTGTTCGCCTCCTGCCTGATCTCGTTGGCCATCGCGCTGGCGTTGTTTGCGTTCGACTGGGCCTCCTGGGCGACCTCGCGCGCCCTGTCGGCGTTCTGCTCCGACACCTCCAGGACCTGGTGAATTTTGTTGGACTTCTCGTCGGCACTGCGAATAAGGTCGCGGATCGCGTCCACGCCCTCCAGGGCCTCCTGAGCCTTGGCGCGCGCATCCTGTACCTCCGCATCGAACACTGGAGTCGAAGATAAAAATTATGGTTTGATTTAGTGGTGGAGATGATTTTTTCTTAAATTATGCCTTTTGCGATGTAAAAAATTAATTTGTCGTTATAATTATTAGGTTCGAAGGAACAGCATACAAGCCAATAAAGAAATATCATAAACAAGTAATACCGAAATGGCGATACGACAAATAGAAATTTAAAATATTAAGTATCTCCTTTAAATAATTTGGAATCTTATATCAAAAAATGAAAACAGAAATGTTTTTGAATAATCATCAAAAAAACGAAAAACTAAACCAAGGATATCATTATAATATTATAATTTTATCAAGAATCTCAAAAATTCGGAAGTAGAACAGTAACCAGAGCCTATCGCTCAACATCACGCAAGTATAGTTCTAGCTGCACACGCGAAATTCGATTAGCTTCGAGAATTTCGTAGGCAACTTGGCGAAGCGCGTGGAGCCCAGTAACTATCCTGTGGGAACGGAAGTAAAACGATGCTCTAAAAAAATGCGAAATCCGAAAGGCATAAAGTTTCAGGAAAAAATATCTTCTTTGTTTACATCGAAGAAGCATTTGTAATTATGGTACTAAGGTACTCTTTTCCTAGAAATTGAACTATAAACAGTATCCCTCGTACAACTTTACGTAATACAAAACATGACAATTACCGCTGAGTTTCGACAGGGTATCTTGAGCCTCCTTCAGTGTCTGATTTCCGCGGTTCACGGCGTTCTTGGCGATATTATTGGCTTCGTCAACCTCTGCGAGTAATTCGGCAGTCGTGGCTTGCTGGTCCTCGGCCTTGTCCAGCAGTTCCTCGCTCTTTCTCACCTTCTCGTCTACGTCCTGTATCAGGTCTTGGTTCTCTTCCAGCAAGATTCTCGCTTGTTCCTTGATCTTCATGGCCTGAGTAAATGAAATATTTTGTATAAGAATAATTTTTTTTCTAATGGTTTAATTGTAACAAACGACAGATTTGTATACCTCTTTGTTCACTTCATCAACACGATTTTGCAGCTCCGTCAGGTTAACGGCTGGTACGGAAATACCGAGTATTAGCAGATTTAGCGCTTCCTTTGACACAGCATCCGATTTGGCGACAGCGGTGGCAGTGAGTTTCTTCACATCGCCGTACCGTTCTTCCAAAGCCATCAGTTTGTTCTCTAAGAATCTGATCTCGTCACTGCAAATTTCGAGAAACACAAGTATTAAATCGAACTGCTTTTAATTTCTATCAATTGGTATTCATAAGTACAAGTTATGCAAAAAGGTACCTTATGTTCGTGTACTTGGCAATAGCCTTCTTTGCCAAGTTGTAAGCCTCCAAAGACGTATTCTTAGCCTGTTCAGCTACTACTTGCAGTTTCTTAGCTTCCTTCATATTTCTGTTATAAATAAATTATTGTTAATTGCGGACTCATTCAAAGTAATCCTTTCATTTATCAATATAACAAAAATAAAATTAAAACTACGTACTGGTCGGCTACTAATCTGGCCTCTTGTGCGATTGCGGTCATTTGTTGATTTTGCTGACCGACGTGTTCCGCTCGTCTTTTCGCCTCAGCCAAGGCACTTTGTCCGTCGGTAGCCAAAAAGTCCTCTGCTTCCTAAAATTATCAAAATTATCATTTATCAATCAATAAAATTTAAGTTTTTGATATTGTCCCAGTAAAATACATACAAGCATAATAACATTAAAACTAATAAAAAAATTATTCAATTTTTTCAATTAAAAAAAAAATTACTAAACTTTAACGAGTATTTATTATAAACGTTCCTCTTTAATAGCATCTACTCTTCCGCCACATAAATTCCACTGGACATTGAATTAAATTTGATTCGCCTCGTTAAACGAAATTTAGTCTACTTTACCGTTAATTGCTCGTGTATCTTGTCCAACACTTTCTCTGCCTCGTCAATGCTCATTCGGCCTTGAGATGTTGTTCGTTTAGCGTCCAGAGCAGTTTGATCGACGTTCTGCAAAGTCTCATTGATTTCCATCAGCTGATCGCGAAGTTCGTCGAGCTGTTCTACCAAAGATTTCTTGTCGCCTGTAGAAACAAATGATTGTAATTAAAAGTTTAAAAATATAAACTAGAAAAAGAAATTATTTTCTCTCAAAGTGCTAATATTTTATTTAACTTCACTATAATCAATAATATAGTAACAAATCTAAAGAATTAATGCAATTTTTGCCACTCGCGTATTATACTTTCACCTATAAGTCACTATATAAAATCTCATGAAATATACTCACTTCCAGTTCCGGTCTTGGCGAGCTCGAGCAGCTCCTTCACGCGGTCCTGCACGTCCCTAAGCTTCTGTTTGAACCCTGACTCGTTGATAACCGTCGGGTTGCTCTTGATCTTCCTGAGCGTGTCCTCGAGCTCGGCCAGACGTCCACGGTGCTCGTTCACTGCGTCCTGCACCAGGTTGTAACAAGGCGGACAATCGATACATCCGTACTGACGGTTATGTTTGTTCTCCTTACACCGGTCGCACGTTCTGCCCTCGACGTTGGTCAAACACTAAACAAAATAAACGTTAGACTTAAAGAAACATCCAAATTCAGTATAATAAGTAAGAAGAAATAAGCATCTTACAGGACACTATCCACTAGCATCGCACTGCAGATCCTGCGAACCGATTCTATCACAGTCGCAAGGTTTGCAGCCCTCCCTGCTGAAGCCGAACTGATAAGGCATGCAGGCGTCGCAGCGCTGTCCGGTGATTCCAGGTCTACACTGGCACTGGCCGGAGAGCGCGTCACAGGTACGGTTGTACGAGCCCTCGAGGTCACAGTTGCAAGCTGAGCATCCCTGAGAAAGAAAATATTATGTTCGATTAGCAAAAGCTCGGGGAATTGGGATCAACGGATTGCTTACCTCTCCGCTCTTGATATGGTAATAGCCGTCTTCGCACTTATCGCAGTTACGTCCGATGACGTGGGGCTTGCAGAAGCAATGGCCGGTGAGCTGATCGCAAGGTAAGACACCGCCGTTCTCAGTTTCCTGCGTGCCGGGGGCGTAACACTGGCAAAGCTTGCAGCCGTCCTCCTTGTTGTCGGATAATGCGTCACCATAGTATCCTATGATAAAGAGATAAATAGAGCACACGGTTAGGAACATATATTTTATTAGGTTTATTTATTTATTTTTTATTTCTCAATTACCTGGCAGACATTCTTCACAATGAGAACCAGCAGTGTTGTTAACGCATTTCAGACACTCTCCAGTCTCCTGATTACAATTGCGCACAGCGTTGAGATCGATGTTGTTGTTACATTCGCAAGGTCTGCAGGGTATTCCCTTCTCCGGGTTTCCGTAGTAACCGTCGGAACAGGTCTCACAACGCGGTCCTTACATAAAACAATTACAAAATATTAAAATCAATTAAGCACGCCAATACATTTTTTCTTAATTTCATTAAAAATTATTCGGTACAATCACTTATTTCTACACTTTTTATTTTAAAATTACCTGTACGTCCAACAGGACACTCGGAGCAAATCGGATCGGGATTGTTTCCCAGGAGAATGCAGGGTCCGTTATCGGGACATGGACAGGGCTGGCAATCCTCGTGCGTGCCTTTAAGCGGCTGGCCGTAATAACCACGCGCGCAATGCTCGCAATTAGCGCCGGCTGTGTTGTGCTGACAGATACATTGACCGGTTTCCGACTCGCAGATATCAGCGTGACCGTTACAATTGCAGGGCACGCAGAGAGCGAAAGGTCCGCCATTGGGTGGATCGTGGTGGTATCCAGGCTCGCAGGACTCGCAGAACTGACCTACGTAGCCCTGAGGGCAGGAGCAGTGTTCGACCCAGTCAGCAGGCTCGCCGGCGGCACCTCGGTGCGCTGTTTCTAGACGCACGTCGTCCAGGAAACCCTTGCCTGGAATGATAAAAGGAAATGATGAATTGATGAAAGAATGAATGAAGTGGTGGAGATGTATAGTAGGGATTTTTACCTTGGTGAGTGTAGGTACCGCGAATTTTGAGGGATGTCAGGTTGGCCAGGATGGAGATGAAGGCTCGCGACGATAATCTTGGTTGCCATCCGTATTCTGGATGCTCGTGAAGGCGGAAGGTGTAGTCTTGTGGCTGTAAATTGTTCATAAATTAAAATTTACCGTGAGAGAGCTACGATTTTAATTGATTATATGGAAATGTTAATAACTTACGTTCATGCCAGGCAGTCTGTTGTTCTGACCGAAGATGGTTTGGGTGATTTGTTGACCATTTCCACCTTCCAAAATGATGTCTCTAGCAGTTGGCGCTGGGCCGTTGCTGCTGATTCTCAATGTGAACGACAGATCTTGGTTGTAGGAGGTACGCTGGTCACCCAAGAAACGTTCTGTAATTTAATATTGCACTTTAATAAATTGTGTACAGCTATAATCTTTAATTAAGATGTATACCAGTGAAGAAAAATCGTTAGCAGAAAATTACTATCGTTTCAAAATTAAACGTACCAGGAGCGACGAAGTAGACATTATCACGGTCAGGCGCGCTCACGGAGATGGTGTGGGTGAGGCCGTCGTAGGTGACGGGCAGCGGGCTACCGGCGACTTCGGCTGACCAGCGCTCGATGCCTCGAACGAAGCTACTCTCGATGTTGACGCGCGAGTAGCCGCTCGCGGTTGAGCAGACGGACGAGTGGCCGTAGCAGAAGCAGGGCGTGCAGCCGAACTCATTGTCCTCGTCGAGGTTGAAGAAACCCGGTCGGCATCTGTAATATTAGTAGTTGGGTTAGTTTTTTTAAATGGCTTGTAGAGTATTTATCTCGCAACTTAAAAAATGTAAAACTCTTAAGATTATTTTACAAGAACTTACAAGAATTACATATTTACCGACATTCTCGTATTTTCTGTTACTTAATTTTAATTTTTGTTTTTTACTAATCTTTTTTTCTGTTTTTGTTTTATCTACTGGATCGTTAACTGGTTATGAACAGTGGATGATTACTGCGGTAATTTAAAAAAAAATGTTAAAACAAATTTAATGTAGGAATGTGTAATTGGCTCCAACATCCTCTTAAATACTTTTCATAATTTATTATTTATAAATGGGACGATTTTGTAACATGAAAATGTAACACTTCACAAACACTCTCGATCGAAGCAAGCCACACAGGAGCCGCGTACGCGCACCGCGAGAATTCGGGAGAGAGCCAGAAAAATTAATCCACGCGTGGCGCGTGAGGGAGGTGGACGAATTTCAAATTTGGCATTTATTTATAATTTTGCAGAAATTTTATTGTTTTTATATTAAACCTAGTGTACTTGTATATTAACTTTCGTTCAGTTACATTATTCTTAAAATTCAGTAAATTTGTAACTTAAAAGTTTCTTAAATTTAAGGACATTTTTAACCTGTGAATCATTTAAAAAGGTCTGAAACCCGCATCCCCAGGGGGTGCGAGGTAATCACAAAAAAGAGGAGCTACGGAAACGTATGACAGTGACTGAATCAATTATTTAAAAAATTCATAACCGAAATAGCCGAGGAACAGAGGTTCACGCTGAAAAGGGAGTTATATAGACGTATTGCGACAATAAGCGAGTCAACTATTTACAAAATTCTTAAACAAAAAAAAAAGTCAAGCTCACGTCCAGCGCTAGTTCAGAGATTCAAACATTCAATTAGGACTGCTAAATATCACTCAAACCATAAAGAAAATACTTACTCTCGGCAGCGTTTGCCTTCGACGTTATCCTTGCACGTGCAGACACCGGTTACCGGTTCACAGCTCGGTGAGTTCTGCAGCGAGCCAGCTTCGCTACAGTCGCAGGACGTACAGCCGAAGCCGCTGAAGTCGAAGTAGTTGGGCGCGCAGCGATCGCACTTGTCGCCCGTCACTCCGGGCTTGCACTGGCACTTGCCCTCCGTGTTGCACTGGAGGCTTCGCGAACCTATAGGAACGAAACTTATGTTTGAAAAATGGTCGTCGGTGGTGAAGTTAAAGAAAAACAGTGGTGCATATTATTCTTAAAGATTAATGAACTAAAATAATACACTTTATCGTTAAAATTGCGAAATCAGTTATTAATATAATTATACGATAATTATTTATCAATTGATAAAGCGCGTTATTACAATATTAAAAAGTATTTTTTTCGTTAATCATAAGTGATATTGTCTCGAAACTATACCTTTACATCACTACATAATTGTACACGCGACCAAATATGCACTTTCCCTTAAACGTCGCGACCGCCTCACGTTAATTCGCGATTTATCGGCGGGGAAGATTAAAAACTCCCGATGGCACTTAATGGCGAGTCATCATCATCTCCCGTCGGTTTATCGTCGCCGAAGAATTGTGAAAGTAGGTCTTGTGTAGACAAACACATACACATATGCGCGCGTGCATCGAGCGAGTGATGAGCGAATTATCCCTTTGAGTTGCACCGCCGTCGTCGTTTCATCGTTTTTACGACCCATAAAAGTTATCAAATTGTATATAGTTTTAAGTACGTTGCGTAAGCGGCGGCTCTGATTGTCGAAAGTATGTCCTGTGCGTCGTTCGATGTGACACATGGTGGTTTTCACTATTATTTGGAGCGGAACTGGACTTTTCACCGAGTAAATCAATTTTATATATTTTACGATAAATTTTTAAGGATGCACTTTATTATTGAGTTATACTTCAGTAGTTGTTATGTTTTATGAGCGATAAAGCTTCCATAACCGCTCGATTTATATCGGCGTGTGATAATACCATTATCAAAAATTTGTTTAAAAATACGTTTATAATAATAATATATGATTTGATTTTCTTAAAATATCACGATCTCATGGTTATTATCTAAAAACTTTTACTTCAATGTTAGTTTAATCTTACGACGTAAGCCTTTCAAACTTCATTAAACTTCAGAAATTAAACGATTTATAGAAATAATTCAAACCTGATAAAAGTAACTATTAAAAACAATCAGCATGTAAAAACAATATAAACAAACTCCGAAAAATTCAGTTAACAAAATTGAATCTTTCTGGAAAATCCTTTCGACGCACATCTTTCATAAGAAAAGCGCCATAGACTTACCGATCTCATTACAGTTGCAAGCTATACAGTAACCGTCCTCGGGCCTAGCGTAGTAATTCTCGCGGCAGCGTTCACAGTTGGCGCCGTCGCGGTTGTCCCGGCAGTCGAGGCAGTGGCCGCCATGGCCCGTCGTCTTGAACAGCTCCTTGTCGAAGTAGCAGCGGTCCGAGTACCCGTTGCAGTTGCAGGCTGAAGAAAAGAAGAAACGCGTATAGTGTCATCGATGTATTAGTCGGTGTGTATATATTTGAATCATTGGGTTTGAAAAGTAAAAAGGATTAATTTAAAAAGGATGGCCGGTTAATTTTCTTGAAGAACTTTTGTTAATTTGAATTCGGACTAATGATACGTAATTATGATTAAAAATAATTTTGATTTAACGCGTCAATTAAATGTATAAGTGGTACGTTGTTTGTGTAATTGATCGACTATAGTCAACCGATCATAATACATCCTAAATTGATTCATAATTACTTTTTACCTCATCCAATTTTTGCCTTCCAATTTGACTTCATTAAAATTTTAAATTGTTACGTGAACCACCAACATTATACCCCCCGCATACAAACTGTATATCCGCAACTCTTATTTCCCATACATAAATATCATAGAACCAACGATTAACACACTTATAAACAGTGCAAAAAGGCCCCCGCAAGAAAACCTCATAATACGAATCAATTCATCTGCATAATGCCCCGCCGCTTATATACCCACCCAATCAATTACACAAACTGCATCAACAAAATAAGCTCAATCCCTCGTATATATCCACTTACAAACACGGTATCGCTCGAAACCTCTAATCCAACCCATAGCGTAACCGCACCCATCAGAGCGCGCGGCTCGAATCGCCTGATAAACGGTTTGCCCGCGGGAACGAACTGCAGCGCGCTCGGTGCAACAGCAGTGTACGCAGCCTTTGCAAGGACTTCGACGGGAGAGTCGAGTTTTTGTCATCGTCCGAGCTGAGGTCTGAGAAGAAGGAGAGAGACGACGACGACACGAGCGACTGCAAAAGGGATGAGGAGTGCGCGTCTCCCTCTCTCTAGCACGGTCAGGAATGCGAGATGCGTATCGAGAGCGATACGCGGAATTTATTATAGGTGTACAAGCGGGCGACATTGTTTCTTTCTATCAATGTGTGTGTGCGGTAGAGTCGTTGTTAGGTCGTGGTGGTTTTTATGATGGGGAGTGTTTTTTTTTCTTCTTAGATGGGAATGGAGGTTGTTTGTTGTATTAGAAAAAGAGAGTTTTAATGGGATTGTTATGGGATTCAGTTTTATTTAGCGGTATGAGAAGGTCTATTGATTTTGTTAAATGTAATGCAAATATAAGATATTAATATTTCTCGATTCAGAAATTAATTTTCAACAGGTTTATGGTGACCCGAAGTGAAGGGCAAAAAGAAAACGTATGAAACGGTTAGATAACTCGTATACGCAACGTCATGAAAATTCTACGTGCGAATATTATATTGCGAATTCAATGATCCTATAGAAGTGTAGCATATTTGTACAGCATATTAATCCTATTTATATACTAGTACATTCAGAATCATATGGTACTTGTATTGCGATAACTTACAAAGTGCAGAATATCTGGAGAAATATCTGTCCCTGCCATAGCATAAGCTGCACGCAATGCCGTTCGAAAGCAGCAATAATATTAGGAACTTCATTTTTCAAGTAAATGAAGTTTTCTATTTAGAGTTCACATTATATGCTTAGTACTTGTTGAGCAGTTTAATTCAGACTTTAAATCAGAAAGATTGCAAAAAACACGTTGGAATTCGAACTTCATTAGTAATTCACTTTTCTCGATCATTTTATCACTGAATGCTTTCCAATTCGGCGATATATTCAAAAGGGATACGTTGAACTTGATATACTCTGTATGCGATCACTGCCTACATTTCTACCTTTCATATCTACTCGTCATTAAAATCACTACGTTAAAAAAAACACTACTCCACTTCACAACACAGTATCATCACCGCCACACCACAAAAACTCCATTACACTTCTCACATTTTCACGGACCACCCTCGAAACCTTAATCTCCACCGACACCCAACATTCGCGAAAATCCACAGCAGAACTCGACCGCAAATCACCTCCTCTCGTCTAAACCGTGCGCGGACCTCGACTGATCCTCTCGCTCTGCTCTGTCTCTATACCCTGCGCGCGTCCCCACTTCTCTGCTCGCTCGCTCGCTCGCGTAAAAGGTAAAGGCCGGTTAGGTAACGCGAGTCGTCCGCGATGCAGGTCCTTACAGGGTGTATAAGAAAAGATAAGATCCATGGGAGAGAGGAGCCATTGTTTTTGCCGTTGTGTTTCGCGCGATTGAATGCCATGACGGACGCGCAATTGTGTGTGTATGGGTCGGTAGAACGCGCTGCGATGCGCGGTTATTATTGTGCAGATGAGAAGCTGCGAGCACAGTAGGTAAGAGGAGATTGCATAGCGTAGTGGGTTCATTATGTCGGTTTCAGGGATGTTAAGAGAAACAGAAGCTGGTTTGAATTGGGAGGGTGTATGGGGTTGCGCTTTGTGCGCGTGTCACAAAGGAGACGATGAGCGTTTGTTGAGGGTTTAGGTAGAAAGAGAAATAAGGAACGTGATTGATGTTGATAAGTTTGTAATGGAAGAAAGATTTCTTGAGTGGAAACATGCTTGGATCGTTCCCGAAGGAGCTATTATTTGATTTAGAATTCCAGATTTTTATTTCTATAGGCTACATAGGTTCTTTTATTTATGAAGTATCCTAATGATTTTGTGTATACGAATGAACGTATACGAGAGTTTATATTGTTAGGGTTTGTCAGCGAGAAGAAATAAAATGAAAAATTTAGACTTCAAGAGTCCCCGCTCGAGAGTGAAAGTTGATTGCAGAAAATATGAACGCAAAATGTATTCGAGCAAGTAAGCAAAGTGTAACTGTAAATAATACGAGAGCTCCTCCAAAAATCAGTAGGGTGAACTGCCCAATAGATGAACGGTTAAAGCAGACGAAATGCCAGTAGATGAACGATCTTTTAATTAATGATACAACTTTCTGTTAACAGATAGACGTAATAAAAAAGTTTTTTCAGTTAGTTTTATACAGGTCTTGAAGATTGGGTATAGTTTAGTTTAAAAATTTCTTTACTTAATGATAAAACTAAATGATTCGTTCATCTACTGGTGGGTGTTCATCTACTGGGCAGTTACCCTATATTTTTTTCTACAATTTAATATGTTTCTTTACACTTTTTTACTGTTTTTAACATATTTATACACTATTTTTACATTTTTTACACTTTTTTTTTACATTTTTTTACACTTTCTTACATTTTTTTATATTTATAGATATTTATGGTTAATAAAAGTTTTAATAACTTTAAGGGTGCCATTCACTCCAAAACTCAACTTTTACCTATATTAGTAGGTAATATTAATTTATAGGTTATATCAAAATAGCCTATCTACAATTTTTCATCAATTATAATACTTGAAATATCAAACAAAATTATAGGTTGACATAGATAAAATTTTAAGATTAGTCCTAGTTATAGCTTACAAATACTGTACAAAGGTCTTGAAAAAAGAATTCCTTCAAATTCTTCCATGCGATGAAAAATAAAAGTTTACGGTGAACCACTGAACATACTTTTTCTTTGATATAACATAATAATAAAAATGTCGTTGTGATTTTATAATGTAGCTATCAACCTATCACTTTGTATGATTTATCACTTATTATCTTGATGAAGAATTTTAGGTAAACTATATTAGTAGGTGAAAGTTAAGTTTTGGAGTGAAGGGCACCCTTAAGGAAGTGTAGAAAAATGTAAAAAATATGTAGAGAAATGTAGAGAAAACTGTAAATTATTACGGATTTTTATACATTTTATGAATAGGGCAGTCAACGAAGGTCTGAAACCGACTTCCCGAGTGCTTGGCTGCATTTTGGATATTTGGTCAAACACACCGTCTAAAAACGATGGTCAAAAATTCAGTTTCCCAAAACACCGAGTTCACCCCTAATTTGCAAATAACCATCCCCGGAAACAGTTTTTCGCTTATATCTCGAGAACGACAAGAGATATTGAAAAAAGTTCCAAACAAAAGTTGTAGATCGTGAAATTTTACACAAGGACGACCTATCACTTTTTTCTTTTTGATAAAATTAAGCTTGAGAAAAGCATGCAGAAACTGCGAATAGCTGGCGGCCGGAGGGGAAGGGAGGCGGGGCCTGCAGCTGCGCTTCAGCGGTGCTCGGCGGCGCTCGGAAGAATTCAGTGAATCTGTTGTCATATGACAACATTCCAGCCAACGATGATTAGAAAAGAACATTATTGACTTATTTAGATGAGACTGTATAATTTAATTATTATTTTTATGCGATCACAGGCCTTCCCTCTCAAATAAAAATAACACCTGCATAGTACGAAAAGCAGCATTAGAGATAGATTTATGATTCGACTCCTACCTAATCTCGCGGCGCGAATGTGTAGAATTTTGAAACAGGCTTAGGTGATAGTAAATAACTGTATTCAATAAGTGGCATGAACCTAATGATTTATTTTTATTTAACCCTTATTGAAATTGAAATAATTATGGAAGTAATTCTATGCGATACTATAAATTATAAAATGGTTATGAGACGCTCGAAAATCGTGATTTTTAATCTAATTCTCCAATGTTGGCTACCGGAATGAACTCAGAATCATCGCCAGCACGTGTCAGGACAGGAGGATGTGATCGGTACGTATCGCGTCTTTCTCCCTTCTGAGAATTCTCCAAAAGAAAAGCGTTCGCTGAGGTTGTATTGCATCCGCTGGTGCATTATAGTTTACGGCCAAGGAATATGCTTTCCGCCTAAATTAGCAACTCATTACGCATGGCGTGCGCATGTTGGCTTCGAGCCCTTGACCCTTGTCGCGCGCACGGTCGAGTACAATATTGATCGGAAGTCTGAGGATGTACGACATCCCACCCCGCCATCGAACGTGATTTCGAGGATGCATTAAGTGCGGTTGGGAATGCAAATTGTGACTAACACGCGCAGCGTGTTTTTCTCGCCCTTCCACGTATTAGACCCTACGGTCTCGCCTATATACCTTCGCATCCGAACACTCCAAACGCGTGACGAATAGCTACTTTACAGTTGCCAACGCCAGTGGTGCGGGCTCTCGCTGATCCCCTTTTTTGAAGGCAGAATCGGTAGTCAATTCCAGAAAAATGGCTACCATTACTGCCACTCACGGTGTTGCTCGCGTCGATGCTACCACCGGCGATCTCGCTGGCGGGATCGCTGTCATCACGGACGCTCACACAGAGAGAGAAAAACGTCGCCGTCGCCGCTTGTGGAGGAAGAGAAAGAGTTTCTGGCCTGGTGTTGCTTATTAAAGAGAAAAACACACTGATCGCGGTCGCTATCGCATGTACGAGCTGATACTTCCGTGTCTAAAGGAAACACGCGCATGCACAAGCACGTTCCCTCCCCTCCTCCCGTTCGGCAGTACTACCGAATTCAAATACAACTGCTCTCGCGAGAGAGCGCCTGCTCATGCACGCGGCTCGCTCTAGCTACATGCACCCTCTGACATTACATCTCTTGACTAATATACTCAACAATTATTATACATTAAATTTCTATAAGTATTTGAAGTGTTGCAATTTTTTACTCCGATGAAAATACAAGATTCTTCTGAGCAATACGATCGTGCCTACAATCTAAAAACGAAGTTTTTTCAAGTTTTAAACATAACTTAATACTTAACTTTATTTTCTATCCTTCTAAATAAAGTCAGCCTTGAAAAAAAAATAATTAATTTTTTACTGACCGATTTACTATGAAGCTTTGAATAGTAGAAAATATAAACTTTCTTTTTTTTCATATTATTAAGGGGGCTAGACACCTTTCTTTTCTGAAATAAAGAAAATCATATTTGAATATAAATATAAACATAAATATAAATATAAATATAAATATAATATAAAATATAAACTAAATATATACCACTTTTTACACATAAAAGGGGTATAAATTGTCTCACCGTAGATCTTGGTGTGGGCCCATTGTATGGTCCAGAACTATAGTCATCGATGAAATAAGTCTTTTCACTATCCGTAAGCTTGACTTGATTGACTTCAGTTTTGAAATAAATTACTCCTGAATAGTATAATTTCCATATGAGTGTAGAGATTTTTGATCCGATGAAAAATGAATTTTTCATGACTTTTTTCAATTTTTCAATTTTTAAAAAATTTTTCTGATGCAAAAATTTTTCCTGAGATTTAATCCTAAATCCCTATACACATGTGGGAATTATACTATTTTAGAGTAATTTAGTTCAAAACTGGAGTCAATGGATAGGGAATAAACTTATTTCATCGATGATTATGGTTCTGGACCATATAAAGGGTCCACACCATGATCTGCGCTGGGGGAATTTATACCCCCTTTTATGTGTAAAAAGTGGGATATAATTAGTTTATATTTATGCATTAAAATATGACGTTTTTATTTCCGAAAGGTGTCTAGCCCCCTTAAGTTCTTGGTATTTTTTCTTGTTCTTCATATTCTTGTCCTCCATATTCTTTTTGTGGTCCTTAATCAAATTCATCTTTTTCATATTCTTGTCTTTCATAAGTATTGTTCTTGTGGCCCTACATCAAATTCATCGTTTTCATATTCTTATTTGTCTCATTCAAATACTTCTTTTTCAGATTTTTATTCATCACCAGCTACTTTATTTCTTTTAGATTCTGGTTTATCCAGAGTAAGATTTCCTTCAGACTTTCATTTATTTTCATTTGCTAAAAGTTGGCCATCATCTTTTTCAGTATCAGTTTCATATTTACCATCATCTTCTGAATTTCTCTTACACTTTTTAATTTTTACCGCCTGTTCGCTGGTTTCTTATAATCAGCAATTTTTTCCCCCAATAATAATGAAATCTTGTTAAAACCAATTCAGATTAAATCCTGTTATATCCAATTGATCAACTAATCGCAACGCTCTATTGAAACCGATTTGTATTAAGTCTTATTATATCCAATTCATTCATTTATAAAAACCGATCTTCAAACCATTATCTACGATTTATTCCTATTACAGTTAATTTGAAATTGCCGCGTACTTATTCATATTCTGACATATGTGGATTACATCCAATTATATCCAATTAAATAAAATTAATTGCTATCCCATCAATAGTCATATTAAATACGATTAAAATGTGGAAAATATTACAACTTATTTCTTCGGATTATAAATATTAAATAGTATGCCGTATTGAAACCGATTTGGATTAAATCCTATTAAATCCAATTTATCAATTAACTGCAACGCTGTATTGCATCTGATTTGTATTGAATCCTACACTGATAGAAAAAAATATTTGAGGCAAATGCGCGATTCATTTGAAAGTCGATTTTCTCAAGTATTTGACCTAAATGAATAAAACTTAACAGTCACAAAATATTCATTAACAGTCAATATGCTATATCTTTTCATAGCAAGCATTACTTTTATGCCAGTCTAACCTCAAAATCATAATTTCAATATGATTCTTCAGCTCTTATGGTATATAATACTATTCGAAACTCGTGCGTAAGATGATTTTGAGCTCTGGTAAAGTTTTTCACACGAGCATCACTCGTGCGAAAAACGTTACATGAGCTAAATAATCACCGTCCGCACCTGTGTCGCAATGCATTATTACCAAATGATCCATTTCTTAACCGTTAATGTATCTGAATTTCACTGAATTCAAATACATTTGATATTTGATATTTGATATTTGATATTTATTTAACCAGCAAAATTACAATGCATTACAAAGTAATATCTATTAGAGGCAC
>UXGD01001447.1:0-34840 GCA_900474315.1 Torymus auratus
CGCCTTCGGCTCGGGCGACAATTATATGCGATCTGGGACATTCTTTACTTTTACTCCCTAGGTGCATAATCTACTATTTTCATTTTGAAATTGATTTTCAGAAGTAACAACTTCTCAATATAAGTAATATTTACATAATCGAAACAATTTTTTTACAAATTAATTATTGTTAAGAAATCCCCAATCAAAAGAATGTGCTCAAAAATACCTAAATATTTTTATCGTTTTCATTGTACTCAATATTTAAATGAAAACTACTAATACCTTCGTCACCTTCGTCATATCGTATTTTGTCTACTTTCATCAGATTTTGGTATTCAAAATGTTGTCCCAAACTTTTAGCACATCTACGACCAGAAGGTAGAACACTCTTCTAATCTATCTAAAATGATTAAAAATGATTTAATTTTGCTTTTGAGGACGTATTTCTTTAGGTTATATTATATTTAATTAAAAGTTCGAATATATCGTGATTTAGATTTTAAATTGAAATTTGTATTACATATGAAAACAGTAAATAATGGTATATATGTTTACATAATCCAATAATACAAATCGTTTGTTTGTGTATAAGTTGGAGAAACGATTATACATAAATAATGTGTAGAATTAAAACACAAAATGTGTGTTATAATCCTAATTACGTTACATTACACATTTTCGTCTGTCTACAGAATATCGTATAAAGAAAGTAATTTCCTTTATGATTGAAAATTACAAGAAAGTTGTTAAATTCTGGTACATAATTCTATGCAAATAGTAAACATAAATGATTAACAGTTTGATTGCAATTTTTATTTTATATTTTATAAGATATAATATTCAGTATATTTACCTCCAAAATGAATAATCAATTCATACTCTGATAGAGTATGGAAATTTGTACATCAGATAATGCTATGAATTAACATAATGCAGATAGATATATGCGCATTGTGTATGTACGCTTATGTGTAATCATACTTTTCGTACTATTCTCTTTTTTAACGATTATAAACTATTACTCGATAAAATAATCTTCTAGAATATTGATTACTTATAAAATTTGATTATCTTTTTCGGTAATTTTCCGCTATATTAAAGAATAACCGTTAAATATAGTTTATTTCATCTTTTACCAAAAGTTTTTTTTTTGAGAAATGGAGTTACAAATATCCATGAATTATGTTAAAATTCCTACAATTATATAATTTCATACTATAAATATTTGTCTGTGTTTATATTTCCACAATTTTATATACAGAATACTAATATATATACCAAATACATAAATCACCTTATAGGCTACTTTATTGTATCTGTAAAAAAGATGAAACAACAAATATTCAAGTTGTGAATTGTTTCGAAAATACAAAAGTCCCATATTTCTAGCGTGCAATAAAGGTCTATGTCATTTAACTCCTTTCCTTTATATCATTTGACGGTGCTCCGGTAGCATTCCAACAACTACCAGTTGATCTCATCCGTATAAAGTAGATGACACGGTTGTGAAAAAAAGATTAGACAGGCAATTTCTCTTTTTAATGTGCTGCTACCAGGAAATCATTGAAAAGTAACAATTAATGTTTAGCAAATGTAAAAACGAATATTAGTAAGCTTTATTATTTTTCTTTTACAATATTGCTATTTTAAAAGAAAAATAATAAGTAAATAGGGGTAGGAAATACAAAGACTTTTGTACCGCAATGAAGAGGAATATCAAAGCCACTCTGTAGTAATATCCTGTACGTTTACTATCTGCGAGGCATTCTTTACCATGAATTTCACGACGAGGCCCTGATAAAAGTCTTCGTGCATATATGTATGTATGTATATATATTAGCCGTGCGCATTCCCATAAACCGAAGCGCCGGGCGTGTAGAGAAGAGATTCCAAAGATCTCGGCGCGAAGGGAATCGAAGGAGAAAAAAAAACGGAAGCCCGCAGGCGGCAATCGACGCGTAACGATCTAAACACTGTAACGTGTCCTTTCGCAGTCTCTGAAAAAGGAAGTGGACTGGGAGAGGTCGACGGAGGAGCGGAGCGCGAGCAGCGAAATGTCCAGCGACTACCGACTGCCGCCGGATCCGGTAAGTGAGCCTCTTGCATTTTCCAACTTGGATATCTTATCGATTATTCTTGTTCTTGTATTTCTCTCTGCTCTGCATAAATATACATATTTAATATTATATATACATATATAACAGTATACAGTCAATATTATTATCATTATCATTATATTATTGTTATTGTTATTATTATTATTGTTATATTCTTCTTATTATTATTATTTTACATTTTTTTTCTTTCACTGTCTTATTATATTGATCTGTATATCGCCCGACTCTCGACTCTTGACTCTCGGATACACACTCGCATCTGCAATCGTGCGACTAGACCGCTCGCAAGGTCGTTAGGTTGCAGATGATAATGCAGCGTATTTTCGTCCGCGCGACAATGCATATATAATTACAGGCGCGTAATATACGTTCTATGCCATGTGTTGCCTCGCATCACGCAACTCTCGCGTCTCGGAACTTTTCTCACTTCCTTGTTCCGTCGAAGTTTTCACATTATTTTGACCCTTCTTTTATCTTTATGCACCGTCTTATACTTTATCGGGAGTCATTACGCGCGTACAATTAAACTTTGCTTTACGTTTCTCCGCGGAATATGCCTTTTCGCGGTATCGCGCTGCAGAGACCGCGTCACTTGCATTTGATGATAGTTTGATCGGTAATTATGTTGATGTCACTGAAAGATTATCTGTATTTCGGATTTGCAAATTGAGATTAAAAGTTAATTGCATGTGGGTTTGCTGCATGTGCCCAAGAGCTTTGCTGTCCGCTGCACACCTTCACGCCGAGTTTTCTTATGTTCGAACAAATTTTCATGCTCTTTTTCTTCGTTCGAACCTCTAAAAGACTCGGGCGTTTCGTTGTATTATTGTAGAAAACGATGCGATCACTTTTTACAGTTCAAAGGAACATTATAATTATTATAAAATTCGTTTTATTTTTGCACAATGATACATTTCTCTTTCAAATCATCGCGAGTCTACCATATTTTTTAAGTAATTCGTTCGACGAAGCTTATAATTAAATTAAAGTCAAAAAAATTTACTTCAAACTTGTTTGGTTTTCAAGAATTGAATTAGCTTACTAAACTCATTACTTTGAATACTTAAGAATTTCGGTCGGAAATAAGTTTCAGCGTCTCTTTTGCCCTGTACAAGACCTATTAATGTTCTAATAAAGTCTATTGCGAAACACGGGTACTTTAAACGAAATAAAAAATATGGTAGTTCGGAAACAAAATATTCTCGCCAAGTTATTCGATCCTTGCAAATGAGTGCCATTTAAATTCAACAACGGCGAGATTCAACAATACAGTATTTTGCACGACTGCAGAACGAGTCGAAAGTAAAGAATAAAAAAAGAAAAAAAAATAAGAAAATATGTATAGAGTCTCGAGTCCAGCTTCCCGCTGCCTACTTTGCCGTAGTTCTATATGTGCATCCCATTTTCTCTCTTTTACTCTTTTATCTTTCTTATCAAAGCCTCACGTATTCGCCTCCTCCCTCACGCGGCGAAGCCCCACCCACTAGCGCGCGTCACCTTTTTTCTCTCGTTCCTCCGCTGCATATGTGTATATATATATGTACATGCAAGCGACGACCACGTGCACCCACGCGCGAGAGAATCTCATTCACGCACATTCTTTCTCTCCGCGCGCTCTCGGATCGATTCGAAATTTCAATTCCAAAGGCTGGTATAAAAAAAAATCTCGGATCATGCTAAAATAGCCAGGCGCGGTGATATCGGCTACACCACGCCGTCGCCCACGCGACTAGACCGCAGTGTTATATATATACGTTAAAGTCGCAAAACTCTTTTACGCTTGATGAATTCGTCCACCTGCACGTTTCTCTTTGACGGTTAAAGAAAAGTCCGACGATAGGAAAAAGCATAGCCACGGGCGAGCGGGGGTTTCCCCCCTTTTCGATCGCTTGGCGAAACGCGCGAAAAGTTTGAGATAGGGAAAGTAGTCGTCGCGAAAGACACTCCGTGGAAATCGATCGAAGCGCGGCAGAGGTGTATAATACGCGACGAACAATTGGAAACGGTAGTAGTATGCGCCTGTTGCTCGCTGCGAAACCCGGCCGACACCGAATTTTTTCCTTATATTCTCTTTTTTTTCTTCACTGACGATTAAATAAGCATTGTCGACGCGCGAATTTCCTTTCACGATCCTATACTAACAATAATTAGTAACGAGAGAGATGTCATTTTGCTAGTTTATCTTAGTCTATACCAAAGAATAGTTGACACTTTCGTTTTTGGTTATTCTTCATATATAACGCTCTGTATATATTTTTATAGTAAAAGCAATCACGCACTCGGGATCGAACATAGACACCTTTTCATTACGAGTTTCTTACCGGGCGCACGATGAAGATTCGAATTCTCTATCATTTTAAAATTAAAAAGTAGACAATTATCCTTTTGTTCGCGATTATTCTTTAACCTTTCCGTCTTAATCACTGTACATACACGCACTACAACAATAAATACAAAAGAAAAAAAAAACCCAGAAACGCGCACGCATCCATATACACACGTGCACATACTCCATACCGTTCGTGTACATCCACATGTGTCGTTCAAAAAGATTTTTATAAAATAAAACATCTTTGTCAACATATATCCAGTACGTACTACGCATATATCATTTACTTTCTTACTTTGTCACATTGTCATATATATATTATTATATTCTATATATTATTATATATTTGTCTTTCGGTTGCTGTTTGCGTTGAATGCAATTTGCCTTTGCTCCGATGTGTTATACCTAGCGATGTGTCGCAAACTTGCGACGCATCGCAAAAGTATAACCTAAAGAAAAAAAAGATAAGAACAAACGCCGTTCGAAAGTCCATGAACACGCAGGGGTAGTTGCTAGATATTATTAAAGTTGGGAAGTTATCACATTTATGTACAGTTTTGCTTAAAATGATAAAAGAGAAAAAGTTGTTCTGTTCTTCTGGGCTCGTGAAAGAGTTTGGACTTTGGGGTGGCTCCTGCTGCTGAGATGTTTTTGTTCGATTGTTTATTACTCTATACTGTTTTTTTTATCCTACTAATTAGAAATTTTGTACTACACGCATTTGTTGATTATCACTACTTATTTTCGTCTTTACCATCGACAAAGACCGATTGTAAAGAAAAAAAATAAATGATTATGTGAACTACAATTTTATAATTCAATGTTTGTAATGAACCGTCAAACTGGCCGCTCAATTCGAGCGGTCCCGCGAGCGCGCCAAACAAAAATAAGCGTCAACTTCTTGTGTTGCTGCCGTGTATCCTCTATGTATATATATATATGTAGAAACAAAGCCAACAAAGTAAATGAAATAATTGTACATTCATGATAAAGCATATATTATATAGTAAAGATGTCAATTTTATTAGAAACGCGGCAGAAGACACTTCTCGCCATACTCTTGTGTACATACACGAATGATATTTATATCTCTACACGACATATTTAGCTTGCGTTTTGTAAAAAAAAGGAAACAAAAAATAATGATAAAATGATAATAAAATAAAACTTAGTGTTCACCGAATTACTTCTCTCTCTGTCTCTCTGTAACTCTGGAAATGGGAGCGCGCCTGTCTATACTCTCTTTCTATACTTATCTGTATCTATCTCTCTCTCTCTTCGTACAGCTGATGTTTTTTTATATCCGCTGAAAACCGCAAACAATGGGTTTTCGATCGATTTCTCGTCGAAAACTTTCACGCTATATTTCCACATACGAAAATAGAATCATGTGAACGAGCAAAAGTTGCGATCGCGAATAGAGAAAGAGAGAGATGTAGAGTCGCTTTAACGCAATCGGAGTTCTAGTTTTAACTGATGAAAAATAAATGTTCGTCTTTGTCGCGTATTTGCAGTCGATGATTGGAGTCAATTATAAGAGAGAGGGGAAATTTAGTGAACAAAGGAAGTAAAAGAAATGCCAAGTACTAGATACCATTAGAAAACGACACTACTAGTCCACTTTGAAATTCGCTCTTGTACACACAGACACAGATACACACACACACTTTGCACTGCCGACATAGTCTGAGCTCCTAATACTCTCCCCGGACCTTAAGAGCAAACTTGGCCCTCCGTTATCTTTCTTTGTTTTCCGTCAGCTGTGAAAAGTGACAGAGAGAGAGATGGGAGTCGAAAAAACGACGACACTGTATCTAGCACACTAGCACGAATACACACAGACACTATAAGAACGCTGGAGCAAAGAGAAAGACAATGAACAATATGTATCGTAGAGGAAAGTCAGAGTGCGAGGGTAACTGCGAGCAAAGTGAAAAAGGTGTGTGAGAGAGAGAGAGAGAGAGAGCAAGAAGTTGATGTTCTTAATTTTGTTTGGTTGCAGGAGTTGATGGGTATGGATGAGCGGGTGTTTGCGTGCATGTACTGCGGTGCCTCGTTTCACCACCAGAGCAAGCTGACGCGGCACATCCTCTCGCACAGCCTCGAGTCGCTCAAGTACCGCGAGCAGGCGGCCCAGCTGCAGCTGCAGGCCCAGCTGAGCCTCGAGTCGGCGGGGCTGCAGCTGGCCCCGGAGGCGCACTACCCGCCGGCCGGGGCCGGGCCCCTCGAGCCCATGGACTTTGAGCTCGCGGCCGTCCACTCGGACCCCAGCTCCGGCGTCGTGCTCTGCAAGTTCTGCGGCAAGTCCTTCCCCGACGTCGGCTCGCTCATCAGCCACCTGCCGGCCCACACGGGCGACCGGCCCTTCAAGTGCGAGTTCTGCGGCAAGGCCTTCAAGCTGCGCCACCACATGAAGGACCACTGCCGCGTGCACACGGGCGAGCGGCCCTTTCGCTGCTCCATCTGCGGCAAGACCTTCTCCAGGTCGACGATCCTCAAGGCCCACGAGAAGACCCACTACCCGAAGTACGTGCGCAAGTTCCTCTCCCCGAGCCCCGTCGAGCCCGCGGAGGAGGAGGCCCAGCCCGCGGCGCCGCCCCACCCCCCGAACCCCCACGCGCACCACTGAGCCGAGCGGACGAGACCTCGGAGGCGGCAGCTGCCCCTCGCTCTTCTTCTGCTCCTCGCTCGCTGCTGCTACCCCCAGGAGGCGGGAGACGCGCTCGACTCCCTCGCTCTCGGGCCCCGCCGATGACGCCTTCTTCTTCTACTTTCAATCCGAGCGTTGCGTTGCGTTCTTCTCCTTGTGCGCCCTGCCCGCAAGGTATTTTCTAGTTAGTCCTGTGATCATTTTTCCTTACACACACACACACACACACACACACGCTTAGGGAACCAGAGTCTCCAACTATATATATATTATATATCTATTACTTACACAGAGTAAAGAAATTTTAGACGAATGCGCGGAGACCTGTATAATCGTACACACTCACACACCCACACACAACACACACACACACACCGTGTCCACGGGGGGAAGGACACGTTAAAAAAAAGAGGAAAATATATTATTATGCGCGGATGCTCCCTCGCTTAATCAGTGCTTTAAGAGAGTTAGGGAAAAATAATGAATAATTAGAGAGCAAGTTCACGAAAAATTAATAATCGTCTCGATACGCGTGTTGTATAAAGATTATATAAGGTCAGTTTAGTGCGACAGCCGTATATAAATATATATATATATATTATAAATATATTATATATATACATGATTATCGGCGAAAATCTCTTAGAAACGAAAAGAGGACAAAGCCGACACAGACGCTGAGAGAGTGAGAGAGAGAGAGAGAGAAAGTTAATGATGCCGATACAACCAAGACTTTTACACGCTGAAATATAGATGAAGCAGCGATTATTAGCAACATTCGGAGGAATCAGGAGTACGAGGAAAACATTAACACCTGCACGACGACGGTCAAAGAGACGCGAGAGAGAGAGACGATAAGAGGCGAGCGAGAACGCGTGTGAGTGGGAGAGAGTGAATCTGAGCCGCCACGGTTGGTGCTTTTAAGAGATTTTGATAAAATGCTGTGAATATTATATTGATTACGATAAACTATAGCTATTGTAACGATTGTACTAATACGTTGTACGATGTGACTGTTGTTGATACGATTCAAAATATTTTATACAGTTGAGGATGATTAAAGAAGAAAAAAAAACGATGATGATGAGAGAAAGAAGGACCGAGCGGGGCGGACGTAAAACAATCTTTTTCTCTCGTTTGTCGACGACCAGAGACTGAAGCGAAGCAAGTAGGAGAGTTGTGGAAAGGGATGGGTGCGTCAATGGGGTACAGGGACACTTTCTAAAGGCACGACCATTCAGAGCTGCTATATACTGCGTAGGTGAGTGGAGAAAAATGCATTGTTAGGAGTGCGCTGACGGTGTGTGTACGGCGATTCTTTCAACGCTGCGAATCGATTATACCAGATACTGCTGTTCGGACCTAGAGACTCTTAAAAACAGGCTTAATGTATAATCAAATTCGCACCACAGAAGGATCGTCGAACGAACAAAGATAATGAAATGTGCAATCGGATATGGAGGATAGTAGTTTTAAAACATTAAACGCGTAAGGTAGAGTTACTGGGAATGAGTTACTATAGAACAAACCAAGCATATATAAACTATATATATACATACCTGATGATGCGGTAGCCATTGGAGACAGTGCAATAAAAATATACGAGCACCGCTCTCTTTTCGCCTTCAATTCTCTTATTGATCCTTTATTTTCGTTTTATTTCTATATTCATAATATACACGATGAGTCCTCGCATTCGTAACTCGCCCAGCTACGAACGATTAATTGAATCATTTGGCGAGATATTATTTAGGCAACCTGCTTCGATAATACTTGCCGAATGAATCGATTTTCTTCAAACTCGCTCTCGAAAAAGTAATTATTTTTTATCACATTTTTGTACAATATTTGTACGATATGTAATGTTACTTTGGTACTTCAATAGATTATGTTTATTTGGTAGAATATAATTCCAAGCGATCTTTCCTTATTTATCTATGTAAGACACTTATTTCATACGACACTACACCGATCCCTGCGAAGAAAGCTATGGCTCTCTCCTCTGCAAATTATTAATTTTACTTTACGAAAAATGGGAAAAATTGAGCTCAGTTCAGGCGAACGATTGGTAATAGACAAATCAGTATTTATAAATATTTATTTTCAGTTGAAAGTTGTTGAGATTTGTTGAAAAATGAAATTTTTAATATAAGAAACAATTAGATTTTTGAAAAAGAAAATTGTAAATTTGATTGGCTAATAAAAAAATGTACACAGTAGAAGTATAAAAAAAAGATAAAATAAAATAAAAATATAATTGTAGTTAAGAAAAAAGTGGAATAATGAATGTGCATATACACGTCAGCAGAAGAGTTCGTTATTCCAAGGACCAATTGAGGGCATGGATTCGCTTTCGAGATTTTCTCAATCGCGTCTCGCATTTTTTTACGCATCGATGTTCATAGAGTAATCCGCGAGGCCGGTGTACGATCGATAGTGTTATTTCCAATTTTCGACCAACAGAGAGAGAGAGAGAGAGTCGGTAAAAAAGCTGAAAGCGCGCGCGGAGCTGACGATAAAATGAAATCGGGTTTAGACGAGTAGGTTAGAGCGTCGAGGTGCAAAACCCGTAGAGTGTGTCGTTGCGGCTGGTTAATCGTCGATGCTATTTTCCCGTAGCCGAGAGCGAATCGGTCGATATAGACTCTGTCGCGGCTGAAATATTTAAGCGGCTCATCTTCTCGTACCCGAGAGCACGGAGATATAATTCCAGGGTAACGTTTTCTTGCGTCAATGTATAGATTGAAAGTCTAGTAACTAGCGGCAGTGGTGATATATATTTATGGGGCTAAAACGCGATTTCCCGTTTTTTCAATTATTAATAATCAAAATTTCCATTAAGATGTTGAGCGAAACAAGAACGCGGTAATTTAAGCTGAATTTGACATTTTTAGGTATTTTTATAGATCATTATCTACTAATTGCCGGAAAATTGAAAATCGTCGGTGCGTAATCGTTGGAGAAAATTAATAAAATTAAAAACCCTGGGTGATTTAGTTACAAGAACTATATAGGATTAGGTAAAATGTTTGTTGAAACGAGAGTGATCTCAGAGCTGTGATGAATATACATATTACTAGTTGTATAACTATTAAAAGTAGGAGTGTAATTGTAAGAGTACGAGAGACCACAATTCGGGGCGTTCAGAAGGAAAATTTTCTCAAGCTTATTGGCTTATAGCGCGTGAATTCTAACGTAATTGTCGTAACTATACATTCCAGCATATGTCTTTCCACGTCATTCTTACGGAACTGAGCTCTACCATTTCCCACTTTCTATCACGCGATTAACATTCACGAGAGACGAGCCCTAAAGCTTATAGACCCTCGATTGACCTGCGCTCTCAATCTATATAATTTTCTTGCGCAGCTTTGAAAAAAATCAACGGAATGAAATTCAAATGACTCTTCTAGAATGTTATGATTCGAAAACGGCGTCTGAAATCACAGAGAAAGAGATAATCACCATCGGACTGGACATTGTTCCTTCTTTGTACTTTTGAGCCGTGGCTTTCTTCGCACTGAGATTAGCAATCGCCGGCGGATGATAATGGGCGCGCCAGAGCCGCAAGTGGCGCGATCGTCCACCTCCTCCCAGCAAGTACTACACGCGAGCGCGCAACTACTACGTTAAACTGCGTACACACACCCTCGCCTCTCTATATTGCCGATGCCCTCTCTCGGCCGCCGCCGCCTAATCGCCGTGTTTCCCGAACGGCGTAATCCCCTCTCGCGCGCTTTCTCTCACGTCCGAATCCTTTCGCGCATCGCACGCCACGAGTTTTAGCGCACGTGTGTGTATGTAACGGCGTATGTCGTGATATATGTCGGAGAGCTGATGATTGCAACGACGCACTATTAGATATTGACCATTACAGCGCGCGCGTATTGTGTACATCTAGTTATCACGCATAATACGTACATCATACACACGCTGATAGGCGCGTAAACATACAGGGAGGTAAACGTATTAGAGGCCCGTCTTCGTCAGTATAACACATATACACCCGTGCTATTCCTCCTCGTCCTCCAGCTCCTCATTCCTCTTTTATCTTTCGGCCGCCCGGCGCGAGAGTCGGCGCCGCGTTATATAGGCAGGAAAAAGTCGGGAGTATAGCTTCTCAAGTTCCCGTTGCGCTTAGACACGAGAGCGGAAGAGAGAAAGAGAGACTGTGCGTGCAGCGTCCGCAGCGTGAGAGTGAGAGAGTGCGTGCAGCAATTTTTGTATGATATGACGCTCTTAGGCTTAGGTGGTCGTTACTTATATATTACTTAGCAGCGTGTAAATATCTTCTGTCGCGCCCCACATATAGGCGCGGAGAGAACGTAGTCGAGAGAAAAAAAAAACGAGTTCCGCGGCGGGATTAGAGGCGGAATCGCGCGAGTCGTCGTGGCGCCTTACCTCGTCTGATGGCTGCTCGCGGGGCTTTTCTTTAAACTTTATTCGCGGTTCTTAGGGTAATGCTAATCATGTGCCTTTTACGCGTAGTAATCGATATTATCACTTCTTTTAGGATATACTATTTGTCAAACGCATAATTTGTCCGAGTTTTTATAGAAATTTAAAAAAACTTAAAAAAACTTTCGTATTAAAGAAAGCGGCTAAAAAGTATTATTGCGTATGAGTTGGTATGAAAAGTAAAAAAGATAATGTTTTATTAATACTATTAGAGTATAAGCAACGGTCGTGGGTAAACGGAGAGAAGCCCGGCGCGATTCCGCGTGCGATCCCGCAAGGACATTATTGCCAGAAGTATTAATTAATTTAATTTATTTCGAGCTCACGCCGGGCCGAAAGGCGTTGGATTTTGTACATATATTACTATTAAAGGAACGAATAGCGAGGCGACGTGTCTTGCGTTATACTAGAGAGAAAAGAAAATTTATCGACGGCATATCCCAAACCCCCTCCCACGCCCGCCCCTTTTGCTCTTTTCGTCCTGCAACGCGCGCGCATACGTGTAGATTTTAATATAGGTAAAGCGAGGAAGGCTATCTTCTATGCTATCTTAGGTAAAATGCTCGCACTCCGCGTTCGCGCGTCATATGAAGTTCCCTTTTAGTTGAATAAGAAAAGATGTAATGTAGAGTTTATGAAGTCGAGAGGACACTTGTGTTGCTTCAAACTAACAAACAGATGTGACTTACACAATTTTTTTAATTTCTTGCAGCGCTTTCGAATAATAATAATCATTGCAATTTAAAATTAATTTGATGACAGATTGTAAAAATGAATGTTAATGTTAAAGAGGTATTCGAAGCTACACAAGTTTTCTCTCTGATGTCGTCAAAAGTTTCGTAGGTATCCGCAGTACATTCGCGAAAAATAAGTGCAGAAAAATCGTCACGGCAGACTCGTCCGAGCGACACTTGTCTCTCTCGCAGGCAGTGCACACCGACTGACGAGCCGCTCGCTTATATGCAATCCGGCGCGCGCGTGCGCGTAACCTTGCAATCGGGAAGGTCTAAAAATATAATGAGCGTATGGAAAAATGCGCGGAGAGAGAGAGAGAGACAGAGACGGAGAAAGAACCGAGCCGCGCGCGTTTGCGCACGCTATCGGCATACTGCATGCATATATAAGTATACATGCGCATGCATGCGGATGCGCGGCGTACACGCGCGATTACGATAGATAAATCGTAAATTGGACAGTGACGCTCATTTTCGCGTCTGCGTGCGCGCGCGCGCCTGGCGGCAGTTTTCACTTCAAAGATAAGCTTCTTTGAGTCGGACGAGTATTCGTACTGCCTGCACGTGTGCAAGCTTTAATAAAAAAGAGACAAATTCAATAGTATACGCATTCAATTTAGAATTCCAAATTTAGAAAGATATATTTTTCGAAGCAACACGACAGTCAAATCGGTATCTTATAATTAAAACAAAGACAAATTAAAATTTATTGCGGCTGCCGTCGAGCTCTTTAATTACGAATAATCTCATTATACGTGAATTCGATTTCGATCGCAATAAATAGTCGCTCGCGCGAGTCGCAAATAGCCAACCTGCAGACGAGAAGCAAAAAATACTTTTATGCGCAATACATATATACATAGCACGTTTATATATTTTCGTAAAAAGTGCGTTAGTCTCGTGTGTGATAGCGCAAGTCGCATCACGACTGTCGACGCACCTCTGACGTAGAGTACAATCAATTAGTAAAGTTCCAGTTCAATGCATACTACTTGTGAGTAATGGTGTTTAATTGTCGTTTTATTTTTTATCGTGTCGTATTTCGTTTCAAAGGTAAAAATAAAGCTGATAAATAATTATCTTAATTTCAATAAATGATAAAATTTTATTTTCCGTATAAATGATTTGGTCGCGGTTATGAAATGTCTCTATACCATCTATAGGCTATCGATCGATTCGCGTAAACACGATTTTAGATGTTTAGTTTAATCAGTAAAAAGTGCACGTTCTTTTGGTAGGTCTTTTTAAGTGTAGGAATCTTTCAATATTTCATAACATGATTAAACTTTTTATAAGAATATAAATTAAAACCAAACTATAATCATCGAGTATCCGTATATTTTTTTGCAAAACTTTCCATTTTCGCATTAGGTAATCAGATATTCCTTACCTTGGGAAGAAACTACCAAAGCTCTGTCTTCTAAAAAAAGAATATCAGTTTTGTAATAATGAGATAAATTTTGTTTATAAATGACGAATTAAAAATTTGTAATAAACTACCACGCGCGAATTCTGTTTTTTTTTTTCACTAGTACACCGTGCTCACAAGAAAGGCTCTGACATTGCACGCTTCGACGCCCCACTCCTTTGGATCGCCTTCGATTTTCCCATTTTCTCATTCCCTTCCACGTCATCCGTACTCGTCTTTTTACAATTACAGCCTGTCCGAGCGGCAGATCACACAAATATATATATATATATCGCGTACGTATATATAGACATAGCGAGCTCTTTGCGCTATCGCGCAAAGTCGAGCTTTTACGATACTGCACTCATCACGCTACGAAGATGGCGAAACTCGTTCGCGGCGGCTTCGACTCGACCAAAACACAATCGCGACTATACGCACCGGACGCGTACACATACACATAATATATTATACACACACCACACACGCACAGACACACTAAAGAAAATGATAAAAGTTTACATGATATAGGTACACTTGTATACTTGGATGCTTCACCTGTCCTCTTTTCGAATTTGATCTCATGCCACTCGGTCGACTCTCCTTCCTACATACTATGTATGTGTAAAAACGCATCTTTTTCTTTCGAAAGATATAAGCAAGTAATATCCTATTTTCAATTACAAGGCATTTTCTTGTAAATTTACTTTTATCATAGTAAGTGTTATAAAATATCAATTACATTATTTTCAATGATGTAATTATTAGAAACGTACTTAATCACTTTACAATATTATAAGTAAAATAGGATATTCAGTAACGTAAATAATGAAAGTTGTAATTATTTTCAAACTGACATTTTGACATACTAGTTATTGATCTCAATTTTATTGAAATAAATTATATTTTAGAACTTAAAATATTTATCTGTACGATAGATAGTTGACGGCAGAATCATTTATTGCGATAAAATCGGATTATAACTTATATAAGTTTGATATTGTTATAAATAATACAAAGAGACTAATATGAAAATGATTATTGTAATTCCACTAGTAAATTCATTGACGAATGAATGCGTTTGAAATTTATAACCAAGTGTTGGTTAAAAAGTGAAAAGCGCATAGAAAGAGGTGAAATAATACAGGTTGAAGGGTGTAAAAGGAGGCTGGAAATGGGAGGGAGCCGAGGGAGAGTCGCACGAGCGCGCTTAAATACGTATGTACTGTAGGATACGTTATACACTTTTAGGTGCCTGCATAATACCATATACATTTTAAACGCTAGTAACGACTATTATCGAATACATGTTTCTGGACTAAAGTTCCTTGGGGGGGTTCCCGTTGGTCCCCAGCAGTGCGCGAACTGCGGACGTGCGGTCCCGCTGTGATGACGGTGCTTTGTTTCTCTTTTTAATTATTATTATTATCATTATGGTATCGATTTATTTTTACGAACTCTATCACTGCGACAACTACTACATCATTAAAACGAATATTAGGGTTTCATTCGCAACATTACTAGATACCTAATATACTACGGCTACTCTTAAGTTAATTAAGGTTTATTTTGTTACTTCCTAACGTATAGAATAATTATTATTACATATTATTATTAATTATTTAGGTTTATTATTATTATTATTATTATGTACCATTCTGTTTATTTCAACACATATTATTATAAAAATATAAACTCCTATTTTAAAAAGCAATTTTTATTTGGTTTATTATTTCTTCTTGATTTTATTTTCCTCCTCTTTCCAAACCAATTTTATTTCCTTCCTTATTATTTTCACACATAAATGTGAGTATTTATATTTTAAGCCAATATAATATATGATTTTGTTAAGTATTATAGCAAAATTGTTAACGTAATTGAAAGTTTATCTATTAAATTGAGGTTACCGTATCTTCAGGTGAGATTAGATGAATATTTTTTGGTGCAATAAAAAGATTTCGTATGTTATAACATTCAATCACATTTATTGCAAACATTCCATTATATGCTAATCTTATTCATGTAAATTTGTATGTTTCATAATAAAAAAAAAATTATTGTGTTGTTAGCAAAAGTGTATTCGTTAAGTGATTTATATGCAGTAGAATGAAAGTAACCATAAAATGTACGTATGTCCGAATTGAAATGATAACCGACGGCGCACTCGACTAATTATAATATATAAGCATAGACTTCAGCTTCCATCGGGTGAAAAAAAGACTACCAACATGTGCATGGCGTAAGCATTACCTTCTATGCATATATGTTATTTCATCACCATGAATGCATTCGAAAAAAGTTGAAGGATTATTTGTGTATTCATGTAGGTAGGTATGACTCGATTCTGTAGATCAGTCATTTTTCATGTTAATTTTGTTAATATATAACACCCAAAAAGTATGAATTAACGTTGTTTTTAAATAAAATTTGAAATTAAAGTATCATTATACTTGTCATGGTTCAAAATCTTTACATACGGACGGAAGTAACGCGTTAACGTTTACAATCGACTGCTGTTGTAAACCTCGTTATAAAAAATTATTTATATAAGTAAAAATAATACTTATTTGAGGCTTAGTTTATATGGAGGATAAAAAGTTTCGAAAAAATGTTATATTTAATTATTATCAAAATATAACAATAAATGAAAAGTTATTTCTCATTATACTCACATAATTTAACGTTTTTAAATAATCATCCACTGAAAAAGATACACTTTGAACTGTTATTTACGCCAAGGTATGCCTTCGATCAACAAGTGAAAAATAAAATTGGATCGATATATAGATAATCATTCAAAAAAAGCTCCAAAAATTGTTAGCATTATAATATTCTTCAGATTCGAAGATGTTAATTGTTTGTTCGTCATTATTATCGGAAAATATTTTTATTTCATTTATCGTTACTCATACGGAAGTGTCTGAAATTTGAGAAGTACTAATATATTTTATCATAGCAAAATTACCATTCAACTCATTCAACTCTTAAGTATTCCTGAAAATTATCAGTTTATTAATTAAAGGAACAACAAAATCTGCAAATCATTTCGCCTGGTAATATTGAAAAATCTTTGGGGGTTTTCGCGATCGGAACTATGTCTGGGAATGAGCAGCGCTAGTTATCCCTCCGTCTCTGCCTCTCTCAACCTCGTGCGCGTAAACTCTGACGCTTCTGCGCGCGCACACACACATACACGTGTATATTTGCGAGTGTGGCTTTCGTTAGTAAATATCGCACGTAAGGATCTCGAGCGGGCATGTGTGTATACACACGCGAGGCTGCACAATATGTGGTAAACCCGTCAGACGCACCCACACATACATATATACGAGCGCAGCAGAGCTGGCACGGAGAACGAGAGAGAGAGAGGGAGAGAAGATCGACGATACGTGGCAAGGCGTTGATGGATAATTATGCGCGAGCGCGTAGGATCGACGTATATATCTATACAAGTATATATACGTGCACGCGCGCGTTCGCACGATTTTCTGTATAAACTCGGGAGAGCGGGAGATACGCTTACGTGATTAACCCTTTTTGGCACACAGCAGGCCTTGGTGTATACACCTACCCCGCGTTTCGCGCGCGTGCAGCAAACCACCTCCAGGATGCATAATCGAATCTCGCCTCTTTCCTTTTTGCACGAGGGGGTCGGACTCAAAACTTTCGCACGTCGTTCGCGAGGATATCGGACGCGTTGTATTAACGATGGGGCTCGTTGGTTTTACGGGGCTGGAATAAATCTCATCGATTCCAAGTTGATGCGAAAGTACGCGCTTATTAAGCATTTAGAATAATACGCGTCTCGGCCGATCTGATGGGATTCTGAGGGAATTGAGCGTGCAGCGATGTTCGCGTAGCCGACAGAATGTTCATGTAGATTTTTCATAATGATAATTCAATATTTAAAGTAAGGGAATGTGGTTAGGGATTATCCCAATTTAAGCCATTATATTTTTCATTTGCGTAGGCTTTTCTGTCAATATTAGTTCTCTCTCTATGAATTTCAACAAAAGAAAATATTAGCGTACTTGTTTGCATATAATCTGTAATAAAAATTGTTAAAATAGTATAGTAGCTTTCTCACGCGTTCTACGCATTATTTAAAATCAATAAAACTACCTTTATTCTTCTGTATTGGATCAGTCCAATAAATTCTACAATAATCATTGCTATAATACGTTCTACATACGTGCCTTAAAAGCTTAATAAAGTCGTACTCGAAATTACAGTCCGACCGCGTATAATCGCCTTTCTCTCATATTCGATATCTGCCGCTGCGTCGTCGGTCCCCTGCATATATGCAAAACGAACAAACTTGGTGCAAAAATTCACCGCTACGTCTCCGCGGATAAGCGCGGGTTGTGTTCGCGGACGTGGCGCGCGGACCCGCGAGGCGGCGCAGCACCCCGAACCAGGTCAGGTGCCAAGCGAAAGAGAGGGAGAGAGAGAGAGAGAGCGAGAGTTTGTGCTTAACGCGTAAAATGCAAGCTATCGATTAATTTTGAGGTCGGGATATTCGAGTGTGCACGCGCTGCGAAAGTGAGGGAAAGAGGCCTAGAGCACGGAAGTGCACGTGTGCGCGGTATAGAAGGGCTTTTCGGAGATTACGAAGGGAGATACAGCGCTGAGAGATTGATCCGCGACGAAATTAATGCCCGCATTTTCCCGCTGAAAAGTCTACTTAAACCCGATACGTAAATAAACATTTATTATTGTGCATGAGTGTAAATGTTGAAAATTGGTATTGCACCATTTTTATACAGACTTATTGATTTTAGGAGAAAATAAAATTTTAATATAAAATTTAATTTACAAAAATAGACTTACCATTTGAAAATCTTAATCACCGGATTTCTACCATGACTATACAGGATTTACGCGCGCTTTACGTTTCTATTCAGAATGCTTTCAAATCAAATCAATTTTAAGATTACACTGTTAACAAAAGTACAAGATAAAATTTTAAATTTCAAATTTCCGCGCCATATCACCATCTTGTATTTAACAACTAATCAAATCAGTCTTATTGTGATGACACATTTTATTCATCATTTTTTAAAGAGAGGATTCTAATGAAAATATTACTCTTGCAAAGAAAAGACAGGTGGAAAATAGAAACAGACCGGTTGATTAAAAAGCACAGAACAAAAACCAATCGGTAGATTAACAAACAAGTGTTAGTTCTACCGACCATTTTTATATTGTTACACTGACTTAGAGATACCAATAAAGATATAGTTACGATAACCATTTTAATAATATTTTTCTGTATAAGCATTTTCGATAGTTTGGTTACACCAGAAAATTAGTTTTTCCAATAATACAAGTAGTCAATGTAACTATAGATTTGGATGTTCTTATTAACTTGATAGTTATTCTGATTATTTGTAACAAAAGCTCAACCAACAATATCGTTACGAGAACTATGTATACTATTTTCATCCGATCGCGTTGGTACTGTGTTTTTTTACCAATACTCAAATTGGTACAGTAACCAATTTTTCGATTGCGCGAATTTACTTTTTTTTCGTGAACAACAAGACGATTTCATACATACTCGCTACGCTCGTGCGCTAACCTCATGGTGCAAAAAAGGACTACTTAGGACACGGATAGGCGTGCCAGCGGGCTTAGGACATTATGTGTAGTAAAGTTAAATATAGAAAATCATATATAAACAATATTGAGTTCACTTCTGAAAAAATAATAGTTTGAATGATTCATTCACGGAAGTAGAAGTAGAAAGATAAAAATATCAGTACTACGGCTATTTTTTATTAAAATTTGTTTGCTTATAGTGTATCTATTTATAAGAAGAATATATGTCGATGTTATTTAATTCTATTTTTGATGTCACGTCGTTTTCACTTGTTGATCGTGCATTATTAATCAGGTATAGAATGTAAAGTGCACTGAAAACAGAAGTTTACCGAGATTTATGAACAAAAATGCCAAATGCATCGAAATTGAATTATCTTTGACCTTTATTGGCATATCGGTAATGAATACCGTCATGAGGAGTATGTAATCAACGTAATTTCAACGATTTTCTAAAGTAATAAAACGGAACGAAATAAAGTACGGTTTATTTGAAGGATCTTTTCATTTCAATAATGGACTCAATTATTTTTATAACATTTATTCGAAACATATTATTCTCAAATCCAATCTATTATCAAATTAAATAATTGTCATTTAAATTTTATTTACAGATGAAAACATAAATTCAATTATTTATTAAATTCGTTTTAAATTTCACTAGAATAATATTTTAATGAAATATTGCCTCTCATGTATATGAACGTTCGCATATTCCTATATTTTTATTAAATTAAAATGTTATACAATCGTAAAATGTTTATGTGAATATGTTGTTTTCTAATTTTGTACTTATAATTAAAGCGTCATTATTGAAAATAAATTAAAATTAAATTTTGGAAATTTCATATATATAAGTAAAGCTCAGTTGCGTTCCAATTAAATATTAAATTAGAAAAAAAAATAATTATACTGATTATTGAATTAGATAAATTAATTTGTTAAAATAAATACTACTCGAAGAGAAGAAATATGTTAAAAGTGTGTTAAAAAAAACTAATAAAAAAAATTGAACAAAAAAAGATAATCACTGACCGTTACATGGAATCAGATAATTTACGAACGAATTTCCTTATGTGTTCAGTTTTCCGCAAAATAAGGAAAGCATCTTGATGATTCTAACGTCGTATCGCGCTATCATCAAAAACTCTTTCTTTAACGTTCACGGCAAGTAACGAAAGCATAAACCATTGATACACAGCAGCATCAGCCCCGATTGTAAATAAGCAAACGTGGGAAAGTACGTATCCATATAAAAATAATGCAGACGCTAAGAAGAAAGAAAGAAAGTTGGAAAACGCAGACGCCTGAAGAAGAAGAAGAAAGAAAATCAGTAGTGCCCGAGTGCGTGGTATCAATTGTCGCGTGACAGAGAGAGAGAGCGAGCGAGAGAACGTGATAAATAAGAAAAGGGAAGATGCAGCAGCGAGGGGACAGACGTCTAGAGAGAAAGAGAAAGAGAAACTTACTGTGCAATGAATCCAATAGCAATAAACGTATATAAAATGAAGAGAGAATACGCGCGCTCGCGCGCACATGTCGCGGCCGCGACTTTTGCCGTCTCCTGCGTCACGCGCGCGGTTCATTCACTTGCACGTATATATACGCGCGTCGCACACCAGGAAGAGAGAAAAGTCGCACCCGCCTCGATCGCTTGTGCGCGCCTGGCGAGACTATACAAAATATTACACTGTACGGCAGAAAAAGTGCAGAGACGAGCGACGCACACGTTCGTACCGCCGCCGCCGTCGCCGCCGTCGCCGTCGGGACAAAAATACAATGAAAGATAAATATATGAAGACGCTGAGGAGATAGAGCGGGACGAAGAGAGAGAGAGATAGACAGCGGATCGCGCGTGTGCATCGATTGTCAAGAGATATTTATACTAGTATTTTAATAGTTTAGTACGTAACACGATACTATATATATATTTATTATATATATGTACGCGGTACATGACGGAGCGAAAGAGATAGCGAGGTACGTTGTGTATATTATAATTTACCTATAACGAGCAATAGAAAGTTATAAAGGGTGGTATATATATATAAAATATAGAATGAAAAGGGGAGAGAGAGGTGAGTATAAAGTGGAAACTCGCGTACGAGAGAAAGAGAGAACGAGAAAAAAAGGAAAGAAAGAGAGAGAGAAAGAAAGACAGAAAAGACAGAATATAGATGATATTATGATAAATTTAAGTATAACAAAATGAATAAACAATGCGCTGTAAATATATTCAATAAAAAAAAAAAAATACACATAGAAGACGCACATAGAAGATAATATTCTACGATATATATATGCATACTACGATATATATATCAACTGGAATATATTATGAATAGTGATATATGAAAAAAACAGAAGAGACGAGGTATAAGCAAGGAAAAAATAAACTATTGCATATAGAATTATGATGATGACGATTATTTATTATATATTATATTATAATTATATTACGTACACACCAACATATTTACATAGTTGCGAAAGGGCATCGGGAGAGCGAGAGAGTTTCCGAGGATAAGAGAGAGAGAGATTATGTGAATAGGAGGTTAATCTCACTAAACAAAATAATAATGGTTATATAGAAAAGACAAAAATGTAAAAGTAAAGGTAAAAAATTATGCATAAACCGCGACGAGCCGCATATTCTACATATAAGCTATAAGGAGGATTGCAGCAGATGATTTATTACGATATTATAGAAGAGGCTAAAAATGAAAAAAAGCAAATACTCTTTAGGCGCATTCTACTCCATGACAAGGCGTATAATTATTATTAACGACGTTACCAAAATATAGAGCGACGCTACGAGAAAAAGTAATAAATATTAAATAAGTATTGGCGCGTAGGCGAGGATGCTGGAGAAGATATTAGGTGAAAAACCACGTCGTAATAACGAGAGCGAAGTGAGCGAGGTTATAGCAGAAAACCTTAACACCGTCGAAGAATGAGTAAACCGTATTATATACATATTATACAGTAGTGGGGCGAGAGAAAGAGAAAAGAAAAACTATCGTTTTGCACAGAAACGAGGAACAGAAGCGCGTACATGCGCACTAAACATACGTAACGCGTACTATTATACATTGATACATAGGAGAACAAAAATATAGCCGACACGCATTGTTAATATTAGCGGCACACTTAATTTTTATGGGGATGTAGCGCTCTAGAATTCTCTCGGGGGCAATGGGTCATGGCGAAACGACATTTTTAAGGAGGTGTGGTGATACTATACTTTATGTTTAACACTTGTTGGATGAACACGTAGAATTATAAATTGATATAGAAAAGAATATCGATTTAAGACATTGTTCTATAAAGTTTGAAGGCGAAATAACGTCAACGCCTTTGTTTATGGAACGAAAATTTGTTAATTTTCGTTCCAGGAATGGGGCAGAAAAACTGAATTTGTTCAAGACCTGGAACTATATTCCTTTTTAATATCTATTAGTTTTACATGTTCAGCTGATAATTCATCATTCATTTTTCGTATACTTAAACTATTCAGGGTCCTCATTACTCCGGTGCGAAAACTAAACGAACTATGACTAAAAAAATCAAAATTCCAAATGAAATTGACAGAATCTATATTTTAATTAAAAAAAAAAAAAAAAAAAACACTAACATATTCTATTACGAAAATTATGTAGCGAGCGAAATTTTTGGTGTACCGATTTTTCAGCATAAATACTTGTTAATAATCACTCGATGCTTTGTGTAAAACAATGCCGTATGCATCAACAGTTCTAAGGGATTGGTACTGATATTTTCGAGAGTATAACGGTCTCAGATGTTTAGATTCAACTTTTAAAGTTCTATATTTTATTTTCATTTCAATAATATAATTGATAGCCTGCGTTATTATCTTTCAAGTGTCAAACGATTATTATATTACAAAAGGTGCTTCGATGTCTATGCAATTATCACCTCCCCCCGAGGGTTCATCTAAATTTCTCAGTAGGAAGTTATATTTTTATCCCTGAGCAGGAATGGGCTCCAGTGTACTAAAATGAAATGCAAGAAGATATGAATGTATATTTTGATTAACTACAATGACATGTAATAATTTTGGAGAACATTGAGATAGGTCAACCTTTAGTTGTGTCTAAAAATTTGAAAACATGTGCTTTCGAAAGCTCGCAGTACAATATAGAGGCAACAACCAGCAAATTATTGTTGATTCCAAAGTATCAGTCTATCCCGGCAAGGTACATCGCCATTAATGGAATCCAACCGGTTTCGAAAGGATTTTTAATGCTCGGCAACGCGTGAACGCGCCAGTTCCCAAGTAAGGGTCGCTGGCGAAAAGCAGCATGGGCGCCGAAAAAAATCCATAAATCGATCCATCGGTGCGACTCGCGCGAACACAATCACCGTTGTGAGAAAAAAGCGGCGGAGGGGTAGGAAAAGGGCAACGCGAAAGAGGACAGACGCAGACGGGCGGGCGCGCAGAGAGCGTAATCGGGAATCAAAAATAAAATGCGCGTCGAACGGAAAAACGGCGTAACGCATATATATAGATAAAGAAAAGAACCGCAAAAAAGCGCGCGGCCGGGCACAAAAGACAGCAGCACGCACGCATGCGCAAAACAAAGCAAAACGACGACTCGCGCGCGCGTACATACAAAGCGAAACGAGCAAGGCAAAAACAGAAAAAGGTAAAAAGCGCATGAAATATACGACAGGGTGCTCTCGTCTCTCCCTTTCTCTGTCTCTCGCGCTTTTCTCCTCCGCGTCTGTCTTTCTCTTTGCTATCGGCGAAAGAGAGGGAAAGCGCAGGAGAGAGAGAGAGAGAGGGGGGGAGGCGAAGCATCGGAGAGCACGGAATCAATGCGGCGAAAGTTTATTAGTCCGCGAGCGAGCACGAGCCGCGAGCCTGGAAATTTCGGATAGAAATACGCGTAGATATAGGTATATAAACTGTCGGGGCGCACCTCCCTCGCGCTCTATAATACGTCTCTCAGACACGTGCACATGCATGCAGAGAACCTCGCGTGGTTTGCACGCACGCACACGCCCGCGGAAATTGCAAGCCGCTCTTATAACGATTTATGCTCCCGAAAGAGAGACGGGGAAAATGAGAAAAGAAGGCGAGAGGGGTGGAGGCGGCCGCGGAATATAGATAGTGCCAGAGCGCGTAGGCGGCTTTTACAAGGAAAAGCCCGAATGATGAGGGATGACAGAGGGACAGACTAGAGAGGCCGAGGCATCGTTTTATAATCACCGCGTTGGATTTCGCTCCCTTTGGCTGCCAAGTAATTTTTTAAATTGGCTTATTTGAAGGAAAAGCTTTTTAAACAATTCTTCCAATGATATCATGTATTTCGTCAGTCACTTCTCCTTTAATCTTTCCATAAAATCATAACGAGCGTCAAATATAGTATTTCCTTCTCGTTTCATTTGCAAAACTAAAAATAAAATGTACAAGTTGGTAATTAGTTAATTAATTGCTTTCGATTTATTGTCTACAACTGAATCAGAAAATTTATAAATAGATAACAAAATAAGTTGAATTATATTGTAATAGAAAATCTCGACAGTTGTAAAACCAAAATGGCTTAATCAACTGCTGATTGAAACATTAGACTTTGAATAAATTTTCGGAAATTATGAATATCTACTTAAATGACGTGAAAGTGAGAATATGAAAAGAGAAAGATAACGAAAATAAGAGAAACGATAAGTGAAGGAAGATAATATATATGCACAGAAAAAGAGGAAAGAAGATAAAAGAGATATAAGGGGAAAAGAGAGAAAACGAAATAGAAGGAAAAAGAAAGAGAGAGAGAGAGAGAGAGAAGAACGGGAAGTCTTTTTATTGCAGAATTGGAAACACGAGCTTTTCTCCTCCCCCTCCGTCCGCACGCGGCGGCTCGCGCTCTTCTCCTTCTTTTTTCGTCTCTCTCTTGCCCCCTCCTCCCGCTTTCTCTCTCTCTCTCTCTCTGTTTCCTCCCCCACCTTTTATTTCCATGTCCAACGTGACTTTATTCCCTCGAATCCACGATAACTGCATTCGGCGAACTTTATGCGACGAAATCAAAGGCTCTCCTACGTCGATGGCGCGACCGAGAAGCGTTGTCTTAATCGGCTTGCCGGCTTTTATTATTCCACTTTTTCGTTTTACATTTGCCGTGCGCCCCCGCTCTCGACTGCATACACACACTATAGACTACTTCTTTTGTGATTTTTACACTTTTCGGCCAGTCGAGTTTTTCAAACGAATGTACCGTTAGGGATGTAAAGTTATTATTGTTCGCGAGTTTCCGCGGGATGGGGGAGTATATACATTGGAAACAAGGTTTTCTTTCGCGCTTTGACGCGTATAAATGTTTTTTTTAATGGTCAATAGTTTAAAAAAAAAAGTTATCTTTATAGTTTTGCTTAAAACTTTGAGAATACATAGTTGAATTATTGTTATTTTAGAACGTTCCCTGGTAGGAAATGAAGCAACTTTGTTGGTTAGCATGTTAACCAAATGAACGCATTTCTACTTAAGATTAATATCAAAATTTAATTATAACTATTTAAAACAATTATTGTGTTTTAGAGCATCTATAATCCGATATTTTCACATGTATAGATAGTTACTCTTCATCGATAATAGCAACCATAATCATATTTAATTTAAAAATTGACAACTAATTCACCAATAACCGTTGGTTAACATTTCTGTACCAGGGTTAGGAGATTTGCCTACATTTTGCCTACATTTGGATTATTAACCAGACCTTTCGTAACTTTAAAAATTAAATTTTCCATATCACAAGATCTATAACTCTATATTGGGCTATAAATGACCGACTGAATATTTTCCTCCATCAAAACCACCAAACTCTGGTGCCCTTATAATAATACACAAATCCACTCGACTCTCCTTTCCGAACCTCATGCATTTTTCGAAAAAAAAAGAATGACCGGCAAGTAAACAAAGTTCCCCGAACTAGCTCTCATAAATCTTGGAGCCGCTCGACGTCGCGGCGCGCAAAAAAGCCCCGCTCGCTATATAAGCCGGGGGTATAGGGGATTCGCGTGCATTTCATCGAGGCGCTCAATTCCTTCGGCCAGCGCGCGGCGCGATCGAACGTGCGGGTTAAAAATCTATCATATCCTGAAAAGGAGCTTTCGTGCGCGCTTTTAACGAGTTCCCGGCACTGGCGCGCGCGCCCACCCACCGGCTTCTCCTCCCGCTACACACACACATATATATATAATATATGTATACCCATTTCGCCCTTTACGTGCGCGCACCGCCTATTCGTGACCGCGAAGAGGCGATCTCGCGATGTCGGCATTTTTCATGCGACCGTGCCAGTCGCACGCACACACATACACCTACATATATACGGCTGTAAACCTTGCCGCACGCGAGTACGTATATATACGTCGGTGCTTTTGTAAATTTTAACGCTGATGGACACATAATAATTTGCTGAATAAATGTCTGTTGAAATGTTTTGTCTAGATTTTTTTTTATAATGTCATTGACACCAATACGTTAAATTTTTCCAATCGCGCTTTTTAAAGAAAAAGTAAAAGTCAAACGAATGAGGTATATTGAAAAATGGTATAAAAATGTACCTACTACCCGCGCAAATGTATATTTTACGTGCACGTGCGAATCTTCTAGTCCACGTGCACGTCGGCACACACACGCATACGAGCACCTACGCAAAAACAACGGGGACACATGCGCGAAGTACGTCGACAAACGGCAAGGCTACCAGAAGATCGGTCTCCTCTCCTTGTGTCGATATATATATCGCACATAATATGTACCTATATATATATGTGTGTATAGGAGCCTGAATTCTCGGATGACACGCGTGCGGCAAGAGAGGGGGGGAGAGGGAGAGTGCGAGAAGGAGAGAGAGAAAGCCGAGGTCAGCCGGTGTATTCACCTGGCGCCGCCCCAAGACACGCCTACCTGCGCGATTCCTGCTGCAGCAGCAACGCCTACACACCTACGCACGCGGCAGCTCCCTCGCACACACTGACACACGGCAAGCACACAGTGCCCCGCGTATTTACGCGCACCACTTCGGGGACTTGGTCGGTATAGAAAATAAGAGAGAGAGAGAGAGCTGGCGAGCCTATGTACGCCTACGCCTCCGTCTCTCTCTCCCCTCGTGCGCCCCTCTCGCAAAGTCGCCCTCGCTGCACGCAGACACACAGACGGGCGCGCGCGCACACAGCCAGAGATAGAGCCGGAGCACGCAGTCTATCGACTGCACTCGAGGGGCTCCCCTCCTTGCACGGCGCCCATCTTCGGTTGCGCCGCCGACACAACCCCCCGCCACCGCCGCTCCACCCTTTATGCAGCACCGCCGCCAGTCACCACTAGCCTACTACGCGCCGCAGCGCCGCCGCTGACCGGGTCACGCGCAGGCTGGATGTATGATGTAACGCGCCCCGCGCTAACCGTTCGCCACTTCAACCCAAGCGCACGTGTCGACGAGCGCACAATAGACGATGCGTAGGCGTAGGTATATCCATTTTGGAAAATACGACTGGTCTTCGTCTTCTACGTCGCCGTTGTCCGCGCTCTCGCTCGCCGTCGATGGGATTCATCATCGATCCCGCCCGGCGCCAGGCAACGACCCGCCGAGCTAAAACTCTGTCGCTATGCAGCCAGTGCAGTAGCCTCGCGCGAAACCCATTCTCCGAATCTTTTTAGTATATCTACAGACTTTATTCTCATTCCTGGGATGTCTTAGAAAATACACGCTGTATTTCGTGGAGTTGAATGAATCGGTACGAAAATTCTCTCAATTTTCCCAACAATGTATCTGTTTTCTATAGCCAAAAGTACTATTTTCATTATAAGTTTTCATGGGGAATTCGATTATTTTCGGCAAATAAAATCGTCCCAAATTAGTTAAAAAAATATGGAAAATGAATTTCTTATCTAACCACTTTTTTAATTACAAAAATGAATTAATTTTAGATTTTTCATGCATTTAAAGTTTGGAATATAGTTATTATACCAAAAATTAATGTTATGATAAATTATACTCATTTGTAATTTATAGGATACATTCAATCTTCAAATTTCATTTCATACATAGAAATTACATTTCAGCATAGAACTGATTAATTTTTTGTATCACTTGCTAAATGAACTTTTCTATTATTTGAAATTTCTCAACTTTTATTTCGTTATTCAATAGTCCTGAAAATATTTCTTTCTCAAAATCTCGATATTATAGGTAACAATTAAAACCTATTGAAAAGAAGTTATTTTTTAACACTTGTGACACTTGAAAGATAATTTTTCTGTTAAAATGAATCTGAGAACGTTTATTAAATAGCAATTTAATACAACTAAAATAGCGCCAGAAATTTCTTTCTGCGTAACTGCAGCTCGAAAAAAAAACTGCGAAAGCCGACAAGCGTAATCTCGGCCAAGCAGGCCGGAGGGCTGCTACGCATGTATACGCAGCAGCTAAATGTACCGTATTGTTTGCGTTTCCGTTTTCGCGCCGGAGCACGATAAAAAGAATCGCAGGGAAAAATTTGCGATCTCGCGTTTCGCCAGCGCCCATCTCTATTACAAAACACACGTACCGAAAGACAGCCACGGGCCACTCACGTATATACACACGCCCCTACTACAAAAAAAAACAACGGCAACACACGGGGAAAAAAGCTATAGTGAAAAATAAGCGAGGGAAAAGAAAATAGAAAAATGTAAAACACACGCCTATACACACAGGCTATAGCCACGTACATACAGAGACACAAACACGAATACGCATATATGCAACACTTACGAACGAGAGGAAAAAGAGATTAAACGCGCATCAATAAGCTTTTCGTATAGTACATAGATGATAAAGTGAGCGAGCAAGACAGAAAGAGAGCAAAAGCAAGAAAATCTCTGTGTGTGAGTGAGAGCAAAGTAAAAAAAGGACTCACGGGAGCGTGATGGAAAAAAGAAGGAAAAGCTGTTGAGAGTAAAAAAATGTGCGCGCATGAGCGAGAGAGTAAAAAACGACGAGAGTGTGAGCGCGAGCGAGAGAGAGAGAGAGAGAGAGAGAGAGTGTATGCAAGAGAGGACGCGAGTGAGTGCGACTAAGTGAGCGAGCAAGAGAGCGCGCGTTGTAACGAACCTATGCGAGAATCGTTATGTTTTTCTACAATGAATACAATACAGTAACGTTTGTACGGAGCTCTTACAACAATATTTGTACAATATGAAAGAAAAAAAATAAATAAAAAATGGATTAAGCTGGCGCGTGCCCGACCGCCCAACGCGGGACGCGCGCGCACCCAAGTCAGATGCAATAACTTTTATAACAAAAGAAAAAAATTACTAAAAGTAAAATAATAAATAAATAATTGTAATGATAAACGAAGAGGTGAGAAAGGGAAGAAAGAGAGAGAGAGAGAGAGAGAGCGAGAGTGAGCGAGCGAGAATAATTCCGGAATAAATAATGCTAAAATGACAGAGAATACAAGGCGTTATAATTGTATGTAACTTAAAACGGGAATATTTTTTCATACTGTACGCGCGAAAAAAAAAAAAAATAACTGGATGAACCCATAAATGACATATTGTATACATACACACACGGTATATATGACAGGTGTAATCACACAGCAATAAACAGTACACATAATGAAGAAATAAAAGAAAAAATACCGGCCACCCCCACACCCACTCTCTGATAAATTGCGTATACCAACGTTCGGTCGACGCGCCATTTTCCCACACTGTTTTTACGCCTCGTTTTCTACTGACAACCATTTTCTATACATAAGTACTTATATCTGTTGACGCACGCATTTTACAGCGAATCTCAAAATGATGAATTATATTATCGTAGATACGAAAAGGCGCCGCCGCGTTTTCTTGAAAATGGAAGGGGAGAGAGGAGAAAAATGGCGGCGGATCGACCGAACGCTCGTGCACGCGATCTCAACCGAGTTTCGTTTATATTGTGCCAACTGCAGCCTTTTCAGGATCTCTCCTTCGGTTTCAGGTTTTACCATATTGTGATGAATCAAGCGTATACAATATTTTACGGGGGAAATAAAAAGAAGCAAAATACGACGAAGCGAACAGCGCGCGGTCACGCGCGCGCCATTTTTAAAATAGATTTACCATGCGCGCGGGCCGACTTGTATCACTGTGTAACATGGCGACGGGGACGGGAGATTCAATCGACGAGGACGCGCGAACGGCCTGACCGAATGCGGAGGGAATTTGCGAACAATCGAAATAAACTAATTCTTATATAAGCGATCGGGGAGGCGAACTGCGAACCATTTTTACACTTATTATTTTTATACAAATAACAAAGCCGCTGAAGACATAAAGTATATAAATATATATTGATACTGTACAATAGCAGATAGTCGTTAATTTTTCTAGGAGAAATTACAGGTACCGCGTACATTGGCACGTCCATGCCGCGTCAAGGTGCTCACGTACCAATGTACCATAAAATTATATCAATACTTCGCCACGAGGAGAACTCCATAGCCTCGCAGTTCGTTTTCTCGTACAGCACACGCGCGAGGCAAAAATAGCAAACGCGGTCAGCTCCGGGGCCGTCTTTCGCCAACCCAGGTGCTCTGCATCTCTCCTCCCCGTCGCCTTGGCCATTTTTCCGTTTTATCTCGCGATCCGGTTTATTATATATATACATATAATACATACGTAAGGTTTTTCCATTCGAGGACGACGCACGCATTTTTCCGTTATAATTAATTATACATGTAATACCGTTTCGTTCACCGATTTAGGACCACACGCGCACGTGCGTCTTGTATATGTGGCGAGAATGAGCGAGTGTGCATGCGTTTAAACAAAATTGTACAACAAAATCTGAGCTGTTATAAGAGATATGAGCCAGAGGGAACGACGGACACACGACGATGAATATATATATATACAAAATTTAAAAAAAAATAAATAAAAATCTACTCCCGTTTGCGCGAGTTTAGTTATATATAAATATCCGATTACTGTACTGAGCGTTCGAGAGAGAAAAAAAATACAGTGAGAAAGTGAGTACACACGCGGAACAAAAGTGGAATTATAATAAATAAATAAAAAAAAAGCAGAGACGGAACGTTGTCAACTCGTTTTGGCGCATAGGCGATTTTTTAATTGTACATTTTTAGCACCCGCGGAGACTTACGAGGAAACAGGCGCGGGAAAAGATATAATGAGGATCGCGAGAGTGCGACAAAAAGACACGTCGTTCTGTACACATACGTATATATACCTACTCGAGGCGAGAAGGCGGAGATATATCACGCGGATACACGAGACTGGTAAAAAAAATGGCGGCGCATACGCGAGCAATATTATATGGTTCGAATCGCGATCGCGCGAGGGATCGAGATAGGACGGCAACATTCGAGTGACGAGCGTCCGAGCCGCGATCGTGGACCTTTTTATTTTTTTAGACATACACACAGCCATACACACATACAGACACGTACGTACGCGCAAGGCGAATTTTCCAAAAAAAAATATAATGAAGAGATCGCGGTGTATACCGTCGGCGCGGACGCGTCACGCGAACGCCAGCGCATCTCGATCCCCGCGCGTATTATTATATACTTGCGCACGGATTATGGCGACGCTCGTTGAGCACTGTTACCTCATTTGTCATCGTACGAGAACAAAAGGGAAAAATAAAGACGAGTTTCTTTCGGTTCTTAGAAGAACGAATGCATATCATAGTTGTAAATTAACGATTTGTGAAATAAAAAAACTGCAAACTGTTTGTGTTAACGTTACGTCTTTAAGTGGTGTACTTTACATGTGAACCCCGACCCTCATCATCCTTCCAATACCCTTCCAATGTGTATTTCTTTCGAATTCTCTGTCTTTAGATTTGTGTGGTAACAATTTTTGACTGCATGCTTATACTACTTTCATTCTTCGTTAGTAGCTTCTACTGAATATCAAGAAAAATTTAATAATTTGCTTATATTTTTATGTTCACTGTATTCATTTCTTTTGAATTTTGTTTATGTATTCGTATAATTAAAAGTAAATTAATAAATATCAATCGATTAATGAATGTTAAATGTTTTCTTAAGATGGTGCATGTGAATTTATCAATCGTTATTAATTATCTACTATTTTCTCTTTCAATAATTAAACATGCAAATCTGATTATTAATTAAAGGCGCATAACTTAACAATTAATTTTATTTATAGAACGCTCTTGATTTATGCATAATTATTACGTTTCCGTTGCTCTATTTATTTTTTTCAAGTTTAAACAATAACAAATACAAAGATTTCAAAAATAACTTATTTTCACGCTTATTTTCTTCAATATTTGTTTGTTTTTTTTAATGATCGAAATGTTAAATATCGATATATTTGACAAAAATCTAATGGGCCTCTACAAAGTGCCTTTCCAGCAAGATCTGATAATGTAAGTATAAAACAAGAGATTATTTCCTATATCCATCAACTTTTACATATCAAAGGTATATATATAATCAAGACATGAACAAGAATAACTATTTTATCTAACCGCAAAATCTATAAAGAGCAGAGAAATGTATTTTTGTAGTCGAAGAAGGGCGCTGCTGGCTTTTCAGTGATAATTATGTAGAGTTCAGTCGCGGCGTCCTTCTTGGATACCGCATAAGTTTCTCAGTATTATCAGAGCTTAGAATTAAGATGGTAAATTGGAGCTGTCGAATTAACGCAACGGCTCTGGACGCGCGCGCGTTCTTGTGTCCGCAGGTCTCGCTGGCCCTGGGCCTGGAACCGGCCGGCTGGGCGGGCCTAGGCCCGAGCGAGCTCGGCGAGGCTGGTCTGCTGTCGAGCGCCGGCTTCGCGGCAGGCCTCGCCGGACTCGCGCGTCGCTGCGGCGTCTGCCTCGCCAGCTTCCCCTCGACCTGGCTCCTCGAGCGCCATGCCATCCTTCAACATGCCGGCCAGCCCAGCGACGACAAGCCCTTCACCTGTGAGCAGTGCGGTCAGCGCTACCGCTACCGATCGGCCTACGTCAAGCACCGGGAGCAGAACCACCGCGCCAGGCTCCCCGCCGACAAGCTCTTCACCTGCGACGTCTGCGGCATGCAGTTCAGGTATACTTGCGCTCATTCCACCATTCGCCGTGAAAACCTTCCCTACGTTTGTACTTATACTCATTATAGCGTACCAGTATCTGACTTGTCAAAATTGCTTTGAATGGCTCGCGAGAGCGAAAGGTCAAAGGTAGAATCAAACTCAGAATTCGTGTTACGTGAGAATTTAAAGTTGAGGCAACAATCACAGGGTTAATAATTTTCTATATAGTTGAGATGACCCAAACTAAAATGATATATTTATTTCGTTATAAGTTAACAAAAATAAGACCATATATTATACTTTTAGGGCACATTATAGTAGATCGAATTTACATTGAAAGAGTAATTTTATGATATATAATAATTGTAATACATTCTCATAATTTCAATCAAAGTTTCAATATATTTTGTAATACTATTTATCATATGATTAATCAATAATTACAATTGAAAAAAAAATTATTTCATTTTATGTTAACAATGGTTTAAGAGTTATTTTTTATTTTTAAACTTATATTTTTGCCCATAACGTGATATATTATATTTAATAATAAAGCAATGGAGTAATAATTTCGAAAGACAGGTTATATTTTAGGAGGTACTTTTAGAACTATCACGTGTTGACACATTGTCGCCCCCACGAAAACTAGCACGTTTCGTTGCTTCCTCGCGAATGCTAGCACCTTTCGCAAAATTGAAGGGAGTGTTGTACTCATGTACTCTGTTTTACTGACAGAACACGGTAAATTTTATATTATCAAAATAAATATATCGAATTACGACTTATAAGGAGATAGTTGCCCTGTGCAATGTAATACTGCACAATAATTATTATTTTTCTTGTTGCTAAATCACAGCCATGCCAAATTTCAAAACAAATTTCAAAAAACCCATATTTTACATTACCGACGCAAGCTTTACAATAAATCTTTTAAAAAACTAAAAAATAGTCATTATAAAGTAGATCCGTAATAATGGTAATTGTTATTACTCGAGTATTACTTAATGCATATCGGTAACCCAATGAAAAGATCCAAAAGTTAGGATAAATTATGAATTATCATTTGAAATCTGAAAAAACGGAGGTATGAAGAATAAAAACAAATTGTTTACAATTTAGCGAATCCTGTTAGTCTTGAACGCAGACCAAACGCTAAACGTAAACTAGTTTTCATCGTAATAATCACTGTGCTACTTTTCGTGCTAATAGATATTGTTTTTCTGCCGCAACGAACTTGCAGGTACCTCAAGTCCTTCAAGAAGCACCGTCTGAACCACGCGCTGGAGCGCCTGCAGCGCGCCCCCTCGAGCGAGTCCCAGAGCCACACCGAGCGCAGCGACCAGGTCTCGAGCACGGGCGAGCCCTCCCAGCTGGAGACGGGCAGCGTCGGCGACGCGAGCCCCCTGCGCCCCGAGCCCGAGGACCGCGCCGGCGGCCGCGACAGCCCCCTGGAGGCCGCGCGCGAGGAGGGCGCCGGCTCCGAGACGGCCAGCGTCCAGGAC
>UXGD01001448.1:0-34812 GCA_900474315.1 Torymus auratus
TATAAATATACAAGTTTATGCACATTGGCCGACTATCACATGTAGTAATTATTTATACAATAACCTACTGTAATGCCGCCAATCCTGCAGAAGAAAATGATATTTCCTGTACGCAGGTCGGGATATAATTAAATGTTAAATTGTATGTTGATCGTTTATCATAAACTAGCAGATTTTGGTTCTTAAATTTTTACTAAAATACACCTTGTGAATGTGAGTCGTTTAATATAATATCATTTAAACTAAACTTTGTTGTTCTTGAAGAATGGGATATTACTTGCCTAAGGAACGTTAATTATGAAAAAACACTGCACGAAATTATTGAGTTTGCGAATGTCAAATTACGAAATATAATTTATCGTAAGTTAAATGCAATCTGAAAATCGTTTGGCATATTTTCCCATAATCATAAGTATCGCGATATAGATTCATTTAACCGAAAAGGTATAATTGTTTTTTTAAGCGATTTAGGACAAAATATATCAATATTTATACTAATTTAAGAATTATACTAGAAAGGGATTATTCATAGTCGTAAACTAAATTCCTAGTAAACAATAAACGTTCATAATCTTCAATAAGAAATATACAAAAATACTGCGTCATTTCGTAACACTTTACCACAGACTGTGAAATACATAAAACTAGCATATATATACTTTGTAGAAAATCATCAAAAAACATTCTTATACGTTTCTATTAAAATCCTCTACAAAGTATACGATAATTTTCTTCTATAGTTTTCCTAACCCCTTCGTACTTAAACTCTCCTTCATTATATCACTACAACAATCTCCAACCCCCTTCTCAACACTCACCTCCCAGCATGGACGTGAGATTAGTTACAGGCGCGAACGCGCCAGCAGCTTCCGTCGTCGTCGGGCCTTCACCACCGCCTCCAGTTTCGCCAGCTTTCAGCGTCTCCGCATCGCTTCTGCCGGTGGTCAAACGGTCAGTCTTATCGGTGGCTTTAGCGGCAGCTGCTGCTTGCTTGTTTTCGTAAGCGGTACACACACTGTCAGTCAGTGAACCTGCGACGGGTATATGGACGCGACGTTAGTCGTGACAATGATGAGACGCGATGGTTGGGTTATATAGGTGAGGGGAAAGATATGTAGGGACGGTGGCTGGCCAGACAGGGCTTTTATCAAATTTCATCTTTATTTGTGTAGAATTTTTATGGAAATTGGTAAACTTTGATAGACAACAATAAGGTGATATCAAACACTCGATACAAAGCTATGGCTGACATAATCAAGGCCTGTATCACTGTATTTTGTGATTTCCCCAATTCTTGCCTTTTGTATAATTTTTACCGATGGCGATGTATTTTTCACTTACAAGTCTTAGGAATTCGAAAGAAGCTACTTACTGATATCAAGCTAATATATCAAAATATAGAAAAAAAAATAATTGCACGATAAGATTCGAAAAATTTTGCTATAAGATATAGATCTGTATCCTAAAATATCGTAAAAAATCCGCTTGACTTGTCAAAGTTATTGAAATATATCCAATAGTAAACAATATAAACCCAAATATCATTCAAGTTTTATGTATAATAACTTTCAAAATAACCTGTTCTTGTTTCAATCAACAATAATGAATTACAAGGCACCTGTGCCTTTTAGATAACGAAACAGAAACACTTATGACATCCACAAAAAGTACACGTTCCAACCTTCAACCCCCGTGCGCACCAAAATTGCACATAAACGCGAGAACCAACCCCACAGTAAAACAAAAAAGAAAGATATATAATTAAAGATGAACGATGAAAGAGAGAGAGAGATTGGGATCAAACCTGAGGAGCTACTCTCGGTGAGGCCGACCATGGCAAGGCCAGCCGTAGCATCCGGTATGGTTAGTAGCGACGGTGCAACTGCCACAGTGGCGCGCCTCTCCTCCGATGATCTCTTGCGGTGGGGCGTCGCCGACCTACGGGGGGGACCCGCCGTTGCGGTTTTAGCGTGATATTTTGTTTGTTTGTTTTTTTGCAATGCTCCGTTCGAATAGTGCGACTTTTGGCGAGCGAAAGCTGTGTGATCGGTGTATAGGTGAGTTTCTGGGGGTGATTCGGATTTATATGGGTGATTCGATTTACAGTTGAAAACTTCTTTTTTTGGTGAGAGGGGTACGAGTGTAAATTGATGGATATCGAGATGGTATTGACGGATAAAAAAAAGGAAATGTTTTTTTTTTTTAATTAATTTGATATCTTTGGTAGAAATAAAAGCTTATGTACATTTTTGTAGATTTTCTCTGTTACAGTTTTCTACACTATATTATGCAGAAAAATACAAAATATTTTATAGCGTAAGTGTATAGAAAACTGTGCGTATGTCTATAAAAGTTTAGAACAATGTACCAAGAAAACGTGAGAAAATATATATGTTCTCTTTATTATCACAAGGAACAACAAAATATTGTCATAATTAATTTTTTGTAAGGACAATAGTTTGAATATTTATATACCGTCATTCAAACTGAACAAATCAATTGATGATAAGGTAACAAGGACGTGATTATCAGAAACTCACCTCAGCAGTATATACAAACAAAAATTAACAGCCAGGTATTAATCCACGTAAAAACAACAACATTAAAAACGTCTATAGTGATTAGATATCAAACGTGGCACTATTCAATGCTTGCGAGCTCAGCAGCATTCGCCATTTAAATAACACTGGGGGGAGAGAGCTCGTATATATCATCACTTCCAAATAAAATGTTAGGAAAATCGATGTGATCAAATATAGTAATTTAACTTTATCTTTAGACTTTGAATAATATATAACTTTATCAACAATTAAACCAAACACTTATGAATGTTTTCTTATATATTTACAAAGACACGTATCAAATGTTCTATATGTGTTTTCACTTTAGTATAAACTATAATATCAAGTATTTACATACGACCTCTCCCCCACCATCCACGTTCACAACCACATATCATACTCACTTTGAGCTTTCATCAAGGACCTCGATGCTGCTCTGGCTGGGGTTGCTCAGTATCTCAATATCGCTCTCGTAGCGTCTGCCAGCCGTGTGACCAGAGGCGGCGCCGTTGCTGCGAGCGCCGGTAGTCGAGCCAGGCGTCGACTCGCGTGACTCCTCCTCCTGTAGACTCGTTGCCGAACCTGCGTGCACGCGAGCTCTGTGTTAGTGTCGCGGGGAAGTTATATATTAGGTGGGAGAAGAAGGCGTGTGAATGACGTGTGTATATGGTGGGGGCTGTTACTAGTTTCGATTGGCCGATTAGAAGTCTGACTGTACCTGGGGTATGGCTACTTTGGAAAGTGTATAAAGTTAGAAAGAGAAGGTTTGCAGTGACGAACAGTAGAAGTGATGTAGGTCAATGTCCGGTCAGACGGGAACATGAAGTAATGGCATATATAGATTTCATAGACAATTTGAAAAATACTGCGTTTACTTGTGTAAAGAAACAGTGTATGATATTTAATTGTAACTGTATGTCTAAATTTATATCGCAAGTATATTTTAACAAAATTGAGAGATTAACTTTTTTTTTTAAAATGATTTTGAATTCTTCAAGTGTACACTGTACTGCATAATATATAATCATGTCATTTGAAGTAAAGGAAAATGTTATTGACGCCTACTTTGTCACTCGAATCAATCGAAATGTAACAGCCCTATAGTTTCTTTCGTGAAAAATCTTCATAAATCCTTCGTGATGATGTGTAGATGCGTAAATGCACATGGATTCCTCATATCTTGGCATTGTAATGTGATACACATATACGTGCATGAGATGGTGTTGATACGAAGTAGTGACGATGATAGTGTGGTTTAGAAGAATTTGCTGTATGAATGCATTTTTAATAAAAATATTAAAAAAAATAAAGGTTTATTTATTGCGTGAATGGTAGGTGAAATGTCGAAGTTTTTACATCATGTTTTCATAATTGTTACTATATTTCTGTAAGAAATAACATTTCGGTGCGGAGTGTTGAAAAGTTTACAGTGCATCATCCATTTATTAAATAATAAAACGCTTATTGTTTAAAGCAAAGGTGATGAATGAAAGGCTAAATATTTTTCAAGCACCATTTACAAAACTTGCGATAAGCTTTGATAAACGCAAGCGTGCGCTCATAAAAGGCACTTGAAGTAGGTATATCATAAAATAATGTTCGAATATACATGTGATAAATATGATTCTCGTTTCGCTCGCGGGCAACAAACCTCAGACTCGTGCAAGAATCATATTTATCGCACTATAGTATCGAAATGTATTGTTATAAAAGTTTGCAATCGTGTTACGCTACGACAGTTATTATCAATAGATACTTGTGTAAAATGTGTATATATAGAACTAGAATACAGGTATATTTCGTGAGAAGTGCTTTTCACACATAATTGTGGTGAAATTAAATACATATATATTAATATTATAAATATATTCAATAAGTATATAAAACAAAAAGGTATAGAATACATAATCTTAAATTCCTTGACTGTCATGAAAAAGATTTGCGCGAGAATTTTAGATGAAAATATTCCTCAGGACAGTTGGGGGATTAATAAAATAAAAGCAATTATGAATTTGATGAAAAATGTACTAGAATGAATCGTGATAATATTGATTTTTTTAATATAGAATTTCCAATATAAAATATATTCATGCAATCAAAAACCTCAAAAATCAAGCATAGAAGGATGCCTCAAACGTGATGATTCTGTATAAGCATATATTAAATGTTCATAGAGTCCGATAAAATTCAAAATTTATCACAATTTTATTATTTTTCTCCAATTTTTCATGACAAGCTTCAGTATGCATCACATTACAAGCATCTTCCTCCCAACCTACTTAAACCCCCACCACACTGCATGCCTCCTCCCACAATCAAGCCACCCAATAGCAACCATGCGATCAATTGAGAGAGATAGAGACAGACAGATATAGAGATAGGTAGAGAAAGAGCGCATGAGCGAGAACTAGAGAGAGGCTTACGGCTGGGCGACGGGGCCGCCTCCGCGGACGTCGGCGGGGCTCCGGCCGGCTCGGCGCTGACACCTGCGCGCATAGCCGCGGGTCGTGTCGATTAGTCGCTTTTTTGTGTTTGTGCGCCGCAGACGGGTGGAAAGATTGGTTGGTTTTTTTCAGGTGGGGAGGGGTCTTAGGTTTACTTATTTTTGAGTGGTCTAACATTTTTTCTTTTTAGAAATGGTGCTAAACTTGAGTAGTAGGTAAAGCGATTTCAGATCCTATTAGTTCTTTTTAAAGAAATTTTTAGAATTATCAGAAATAAACAATCTTGAGACTCAGATCGATGTTGGTATTTGAAATTCTCCGAATATTACATTTTGACGGGGTTTCAAGAATGTTCGAGAAATGGTTTTCGAATTAGGGATATTTTTATATTAGTCCAAGCACATTGGTTCACGTGATTTTGAAATAAATTTTGTTTATATTTTGGAAATACCTGCTAAATGTAGACGCTCTAAGTCTTTAATTAGATTTCCCGACGGACTAAAGTTTAAATATTAGCCTACAGACTTATCTAAATGTTAGTAATGAAATTCGCAAAAGGTTTCATATTTCCGCTGATGTTCGATGTTTAAAAAATTGAAAAATAAAATTTTTTTTATATTTCAAAATAATTAATTTTTTTAATTTATGTAATGAATATATAAGTAATAACTCATAAATAAAGAATTCAAACCAAATATGAATTATGTACAAAGAGTAACTTCATAAGAAATCGGCTTGTAAAGAAATAATTTACAAATGAGAGTTTTTACAATACTGACAAGAATTAACTAACCTCAAGTTTAGCACTAAAAATAAATATTTTTTAATATTTTGGAAAATCTTAATAGAGACCCACTTTCCAGATAGGTAAAGGTTCAGGTATTTGCCTATAGAGCTGTTATACTGATCACTCATGAAATTAATAAATATTTGATTAGTCACTCTGTGATTTTCAACACGTGCATTGTATTCGCAGCTGTGAATGTCGTGCCGTTTATATTAGTCAACTTGTTAAAAGTCAGTAAAAAATAGTATGTGTTCATTAGATTACGGTTTATTCGTTAATAAAGTAGCAAAGATTTCAGAAAGTCCAAGTTTTATTTAGTCTGGGAAAAGTTTTAGTTGTAAGTTTGAAGTAATTAACAAAATGTTATTTATGTTATGTTGTGCGGAATAGTTTTCCGTTGATGGTCATTCGTAATGATTTGCATTCCTAATGAATATTGTTGTTGTACAATATTGTCACGATCAAAATAAATATTAAAAAAATCTTAATAAAAATAAAAATTAATCTCAGCTTCTATAAAATTCGGAATTTTTATTTATTTACGACTACTTCTAATAGAAAAAAAATGTATTTTCAAATCTTAATATAAAAAAATCCTCATTAGAAATATAATATTTTTCTCAATACTATTAATAATATTTAAAATAACATTCATTCCCATCCCCAATCGAACCCCTTCTACAACCCAACGATTGAAAATCACAGACCGAACCTCTCGTCGACTCGAAGTACAGAGACGAAATAAAAAAAGTACACGCATGCTCTTCGGACGATATACAAAACAAAACGATGGAACTGGAATCTACGAGAGAGTCATATACACTGTTTTGTCTATAAATCGTGCGAGATCTTACCGATGCTTGACTGTGAACTCGAGTGCGGCAGATGCGGCGGCTGCTGTTGCTGCTCCGTTGCAATAAGCGGCCTCTCGAAGATTCGTTGTAGGCGCTCGGGTTCCGGGGTCGGCAGATCGTCCGTCTGGATCACCAAGGTGCTCTTGCACGTCGGGCACTTGGGCGGGCCTGTGGAGAAGACAAGATTTGTTTGTTTACATTTGCACCAAATAATTGTAAATTTATGTTTTTGGTTGTTAGAAAAGCTTTTGTGTCAATCAATGCAATTGGTTTTGATTTTGTTACATGAGAAAAAAAATATATATATGAGTTTTAAAGAATAACTTTTTGATTATTTAAAGATTTTGTAAGTGCGAATGAATATTGAAATATTAAGTACTGAAACGATAATTTTGAAAGTATTGTAATTTTTTTTCATTGTTAGTTAAAGGGTTATATGATGAAATTCTTACCAAGCTGAGATGCCACAATTATGTAATCTCCGTCTTGAGAGAAATGTGTTGAACACTTCATACATTTAAAAACTTTTAGCACCATAGGTTGAGTCTTAATCATTTCGTTCAAAGTTTGTACAATTTTCTGAAACGAATAAACAAGATTTTAAAGTTATACCGACTATTTAAAAGTGTTTTAACAGCGTCTTAAATATAACGCGTAACAATCCTATAAATCTTTACTATATTCTACAAAGTCTAAGATAACTTTTTCTGACAAATAGTTACAGAATTTACTATGCTACTGCGGTTGTTTCTATTATCCGTAAAAATCATACTCATTCGTCTGTAAAATATTCTTTAATAAAAAGTCATTAATTTTTTGACGTCAATTTTGATTTTCTTCTGGCAGACTTTTTGCCAACTAACCTTAGCATCTTCGAGTTCGGCAATGTACGTGCGCGCCTCGCGATCCTTGCGCGTCGTGTCAAAGGTGATATCGACGGTCGGGGGCGTACCTCTGCCCAGGACGCACGATAGCACTGTGCTCGTCTCCCAGCGGTACTTTATCTTGCCCGTGATTGAATCACGCTCCTTTATGTCCCTAAAAACGAAAAAAATGATGTTGCGATAATTCGTTGTGGAAAATGATTGTGTGGTAAAGGATAATAAAGAAGTGTGAGACTTACTCTGGGGTTATGATCAGGAAGATCTCGTCGGGGTCCTCTTGGCCTTTCTTCTTTTGCACCAGGTATAGGTCGCCCTTTTCTGATGATGTGGAAAAAGAAACATGGTAAATTTAGTAATAAAAAATAATAAAAATAGATTTCAGTTGTAAATTGAGTTCTTTTTATTATTTTATGACATTGTTTTAAAATTTATATTCGAAACGCGTGTACCCATAACCAGTAACGAATTCACAACTCTAAAATTCAAAGTATGGTGTAAAACATTCTCATTTTATAAAATGTCAAGATATATTCATTATTTACATAGCAAAAATACAATCAAATAATTCTAAGAATCATCAATTAAAGATCGAAGATCTAATAAAACTTGGAATTATTCGTTTTTCAGAAACAATGAAAGCGACAAAAAAAGATACCAACCTTCCTCGGGATCATAAGAAGCCTCGAGGGTATCAGGCAGCTCCGGTGATTCGGCCTTCACCAACGTGTTCTCATCCGCCTCGTTCTCCGTCTCCGTCTCCACGACTATGCCCTCATCCGTGCTCTCGTACTCGTGCTCTATCCTCCGCTGCTGATCCGTCGTTGCTGTCCTTTCATCTCTATCCATCTACGCACAATAAATGAGTTAATTTTTTTCAAAAAATAAAACCGTAGCTTGGTGCAATAAAGTCAGATATTTAATAAACTTACCCTCGACGCTCTGCCAAACGCGGCATCATCAATGTACCGCGCCGGGGCATCGGGTCCCATCGGAATAGGCGAAACACCGAAAGCATTGGCCTCCGCACGCATCGTCAGCGGGTCGCTGTTGCTGAACGTCGACGAATACAGCGCTTCCGCTTGATTCAGTTGACTCTGCTGTTGTTGCTGCTCCTCCAACCCCATAATGCTCTGTACCATGGCGGCTGACTGACTGCTCAGCCAGTTGTTCTCGCCGTACTTGGCACGCAGCGCCAGGATCTGGCGTTTCGTCTCCAGGTGGTCCAGCGACGATTCTGAGGGGGAGAGAAGTAAGAAATTCGTTATTGAGTGGTTTAGATGTCACTAAATCTACAATTTTCCACACGATTGTAGAAAAGTTATCTGATGAAAAAAATCTACAAAAAAATATGAAAAAGATAATTATTCTCAATTTTCTGCAGGTTTTTCTAAACATTCATAATATATTCTACGCTTTTCCATACCCTTCCGCATATTTCCCTGATATCCCGCTCTTTCAACTCACCCAGGAAGGAGCTCGCGAGGGAGGCGGGCTTAGGCTTCGGAATCTCCTTCTCGCTATCCTCATCGGCGATCACAGCCTCCCTTACATTTTTGCGCTTCTTTGAGCTCGCGCCGCCTACGACGACAATGTCGATGCTACTCTCGAGAGCGTTGAACCTATTCTCAAGGTCGCGAGAAGTTGACGGGGCTGGAAGGACTGGCGTCATCCACGCCGTTGAGCGCTCCAGGTCGTCTCTCGAAGTAGACGCTGTGGATTCTGTGGAGGCCGTCATGCGAGGCCGTTGACGAGGCCGGCGGATCGAGGAACGGAGTGCAAACATGCGGTTCTCCGAGACGAACAGGCGCTCCGATTTGTTGAGTACTTGTTCGTCTAGCACGAACTGTGATTTTAAGTAGTTAATAGTTATGTTCTATTGTATATGAGTATTACGAAAAATAACTTTTTTATACCCACGAAATTATTTGTTTACGGTTTTACGGTTTTGACGAAAATTGGAAAACTACTACTAAATTGAGTAAGATCTATAAATACTATAATTAACGTAGTATCGTCAATTATATCAAATTATTTATAAATCTTTGGAGAAAATTTTATAAACTAAGTATGAAAATGAACTGTTAAGTTGATATAAGAATTTTCGTTATAAATAATGAAAATTGTTCTAACAATTTCAGTATGTCCCATACAGGGAAGGAATTTAGCAGACGATTACATAAATAACACAAGCATCGCACCCCAAACGCCGAATTGTATTATTGGGATATAGCAGTTCACTCAATTCCTTTAGACTACAAAGATTATAAATATTTTGTCTTAAGGATAATTAGTTTTCTTATCAGTTTAGATCATGATCATAGTACATTATCCAATGTGCTTACAAGTATTACATCATTGACTGTATACATTGATCATATTTATCAGTATCACGTGTACATGTTGATTATCTTTCAATCAAAACAATGAAGTGGTAATAATTACTTTTCACTATCACTTGCTATCTATGATAAAGATTGAATGTCACTTTATTTTTAGTCTAGTTAATTATCTCAAAAGAATAACATTACCTTGCTATCACTCAGAGATGGATGCAAATGTTTAATGGTATGCAATCTGTGACGAGGATGGTAATAGAGTGGATTGCCTTCCAAACAAACCCATATTAACATTGACATTGTTTCAAGTGGCCAAAGCATTGTGTGATCAGTTAGACAATTGAAAGATATGTCCAATTCTACTAGGCACTCCAAACCTTGTAGACCTAAAGATGAAATAGTAACAATTCATTATACAAGTTTAACTTTTAAATCTTACTTAATTTTATTAAAGAAAAAGTAGTAGGAAATTTTAAACTCTTAATTCAAAAATGATAAAATAATATATAAATAGCATGTAATAATTAATTGCTATTCTTTATAAAAATAAAAATATAGAAATTACCATTGATGTTGTCAATATAATTATTCTTGAGTATTAACTTTTGAAGTGTATGATATGTGGCTTTGTTAAACAGTGGAACACATTCCAGATTGTTAAAGCCCAGATTAACATTCCTGAGGTTTGGTAGGTATTCTAGTTCAGATGCTGTGGTAATGAGATTATGACTTAAATCTATTGTGTCTAACCAAGGTGCAAATTCCAGAGATTTATCCAAATGTGTTAGTGCGTTATAAGGCAGTGCCAGTCTGTGCAGAGACCCCCATACAAATCCTGCTCCTGCATCTGCTCCACAAGCAGCTGAAATAGACAAAATAATATTTTCTTAATGTTGACTTTTTATTAAAAAATTAATATGTGAGTTTAGCAACAAATATTGATTATATGATTAATTGCAGAAAATTTCATGAATAATTTAATTGCAGATGTTTCTTTTTTTATAAATATAGAAATGTTTATTTTAGCAAATAAATAAATTTTTAAGTGCATTATGTACTTAATTTTCAGGAAAATAGACAATGTACTATATAGATTAGATAAAGAAGTCATGACTAGAACTGCTTGGAAATTAGCTAAGATAATAAAAATGGCTTATCACTGAGCTTACCCAATAGTTCATCAATGCTAGTTACTCCACGGCCTCCAGCACAAACAAGACATTCCAGTTGAGCTCTAACTCCTTGAATTCCCTTAACTACTTCAACTGGTACTTTTTGTAATTCTAAGTACTTTAAATGTCTGAACTTAGTTATATCAACAATAAGTTTTACATCATTAGGATTTTGGAGTATTTTAAGGCCAATTGTTTTTTGGACAAAGTCATGCAGAAATTTGATGTCTCGAAATACCTAATAACATTATACATGATTGATTAAATAAGACAAAGAAGAAGTACATATAAACTAATCATCTCTTTATAATTATAAAATCCATTATTTACCTCATTTCGTGAGCTATTGCACACTTGAAATGAGCATTCCAAGTCATCTGTTTCATTGATTATCAGCGAAAATGCCTCGTTCAAATCATTGAGTAGTTTTGTTGACAGTGATAATTTACTGGAGGCACTTAAAACTCTGTCACCACTGTCTCTTAGGAGCCTGGCAAGCTCAACAATCTCCTGAATACCAGGCAGGCCTGATGTACCATTAGTACTCAGTGTTCTTGCCATGGCGACTGATAAAGCTGCTAAATGAATTGAAATATACATGAAAAAGTGGTATTTACTGTGAATAAAAAATACATTCAAAGTTAAATATAATATATATCAAAATTAAATTTCGAATAAAAAATAATTAAATAACTAAACTATATGAGAGTTGTCTTGTTTATACAAGGTTATAATCAATCTTCTTATCTTAAGTTAAGAAAAAACTTTATTATTGATTTTACAACAGTTGTCAATAAATGAAATTAAAACTTTACATTGAATTTGAGTTCAATATTTTTATGAGTACCTCAAATCGAACCAAGTCAAACATAAACCTCATATTGGTCATAAGCAACCATTGTCTCGTTGAGTATTGCAACACTCCAAAACCCACTTTCATCTCTCAAAAGCCCCCGCTCGCTATACTCCAAAGCGTACCTCCAAAGCATACACTCACACCCACTGACCTCTGTCTTCTGCGACAAACTTGACAGTGCAGCTGCTCTCATCCGACTGTTGTCATCATCCCAGGCCAGCATCAAGGCTGTACTCGCGCCAGGGTCATAGGCCCGCGTAAACAAAGGAGAGGCGAGGAAAACACCACCGCCCAGCAGCAACAGCCACGGAGCCGTCTACGCATTACATAAGCACTTCCTCGTCGAGGAGAAGGTACTCGAGTAGTGGTCGTCAGAATGATGACTCAGGACATTGATGGCCTCCTTCTGGGCGCCGCTGCTGACTCCATCGCGATTCACAGTTATTGGAGCGAACTTTTCTTCTCTTGGTACAGTCACGCTCTCTCGCTACAACACGCTATCGTGGGAGGTACAAACAACTGCGTACTTATATGTGTGCGTGCAATGTACACGCGCGATCATCAGCTGATCGTGAATTCGCGACTTGATCAACTCTCTCCTCTCTCGTGTTGCGTATGTGCATACGTGTGTGACGGTCGGATGCGTGGTATTTCGTTTGTCAATTTGCCAAATTCCGCGCTGCAAGTAAATATTGGAAAAAGAGATGTTAGGTTTTTCTTAAGTGTTTTGTTGAGAGGAAGAGTTATTTTTTCGCTGAATACGATGATACACAACGATGTTGAAATGTAACTATTACTACTTAGTCAGTTTTTAAAGAATGATACGATTGTATAGCTGTTTTCTATATCATTACACTTGCACAAGCAGAAAAAATTGATAATCACTCTAATTTTTTTTTTTTTACTCTTGTTAATAAGTTAGAAAGTCAGTGAGATTCTTTATAGGTTATAAAAATTATTGCATATATTAAGGTTAATTTTATAAACTCGTAACCTCACATTGAAAATTAAATAAAAATAACAATAAATTCAATTTTTAATCAATATTAACTTTTTCTTATCGTTTTCTATCTATAATGTTTCATCAAAAACTCACTTTGAAAACCAGAACATTTATAAGTACTTATACATATTCCCATCAGCAACTGGCAGTCCTTTCTTGAAACCCCAAAAGAAAACAATAAACAAATAACAATGCAGTAGCCACTAGAACACTAGAAGCCAGTGCTGCAGTGCGGTCACGAAGGTCACAGTACGGTAACCTGACGACAGCTGATGTATTACATTTTACATATGCCAGTGATATACTGATATGCTCCGCTCTATTTTGGCCTTGAGTGCCGGGTTGCCGTGGTCCCGGCGCTGAATAATTAAATACCGACTTCCTGAGGTGCGCGCAGCGACGACGACGGCGGCAGTGTCAAGGCGAGGGTCGGTTCAGAGACTGTTTTCTTGGTGCAGCGGGGAAATATCAACGCGTACGCGTGAGTTGAATTGAGTGATAAGAATTATTGTCAGGTGCATGTTGAGTGGTTCGACCTTATTAATTATTTTGCTCTGATCTTTTTATTGGATTCTGATGGGTCTTGGTTTCGGTGGTTCTTTTTACATTGCATAGTTTTTGTGGTAACCTGTATATGAGAATGGATTGATAATGATGTTGGAATAATAAAGTAGTCATTGAAATTCAAAGCAAAAATATTTGATGGTATAAGTTCTTTAATTTTAGTAAAAAGTGTTATTTTTGTATGGAGAAAGTAGATAAGCATTACTCATCAATATAAGTTTGTAATTTTTTGTTGATCATTCATCCACAGTATCATTAAATATATTATCTGCTTTGATAAAATTAATAAGGCAAATGATTGCTGTTATGAAATGTAGTCATTACTTAAGATTATTCAATCAATTTGCATCATACAGTGTAGTATGTAACATAATATATGAATTCTTTAAATTATGCTGGAAACTAGTAATAATATGTTAATATCACCTGCTTATCAAATACTTATCTTTTTAATACAAAGTCATTACTAAGGTCTTTATAATATGATTCATTTAACTTTTGGTATTATCTTTTCATCATGCAAAAAACATCATTTGATTTCTTTCACAATATTCACCTACAGTGAATCTTGATAGTATCATTATTTATAATTCAGTTGAATTGGATTTTGATATCTCTTGTAATTTAAATTGTAATTTTAATCATTTTTTCTAAAGCAATATTGTTTTCAGATTTCCTTGTCAAAGAAGAAATTTAATATCAGGCTAGAATAGGTGGACACAAATTCATACAAAATGCATCGGGCAGTAGTGAAGATAAATGAGGTACCAACAGAGGTCATGACCTATGGTCGATGGATAGAAGAAGGAATCGCTGCTGAGGGAAAACAGGACATTGTTATAATTATAACAGGAAATCCAGGTGTGCCTGCATTTTACCAAGAGTTTGCTCAAACTGTTCAATCAAAGCTGCCAACAGAAGTACCCATATGGGTCATTGGGCATACAGGGCATACTAAACCACCTGCTAATTTTCCTGACTGTTACCCAGATACCAAAACTTCAAGAAATTTGTATGATTTAAAAGGCAATTTAGAACATAAGGTATATTGACATAATATAACTGAGAAAATAATTTTAATTAATATTTAAATTTATAACTTATTGTTTATAAGTCATATGAAGCATTGTTAAAATTATGAAATTTTTGTGTATTTTAGGCAGAATTTATTAAAAAGTATGTACCTAAAAACGCTAGAATTCATCTGATTGGTCATTCGATTGGAAGTTGGTTCACAATAAACTTGTTAAGAGATCCCGAGATTGCAGATAAAGTGGTCAAGTGTTACTTATTGTTCCCTACAATTGAACGCATGGCAGAAAGTCCTACTGGACGTTTTCTCACTAGTATAGTAAGTAGAAATATCTAAATTCTTGTAGTTGATCAATTTAAATATTTCATAACTATAATAATTGTTGTTCTAATTAATTTAATGTACTTAAAATATGATGACAGGTATTGCGAATAGCTGCTGTCCTTATATTCCTTTCATGGATATTCACTCTACTGCCTCATATTTTGCAAGCAATTCTGGTTAGAGTATTTGGACTATTTTATGGTATCCCAGCAAATTGTGTAGAACCTGTGTTGCAATTAGTACATCCAGTACCACTAAAACGAGTATTCTTACTTGCCAAGCAAGAAATGATCCTGGTGAAAGATTTGGATGATGACTTGATATCTCAACACAAGAAAAAGCTTTATTTATATTATGGCAGTAAAGATGGATGGACACCTATTCGTTACTACGAAGACCTCAAAGCTAAACACCCAGATATTGATGCCCATCTCTGTAAGCTAGGCTTTCAGCACTCCTTTGTTCTTAAAGATTCAGTAGATTTGGGAAAGATTATAGGAAATCTTATAAGTGAATCAATATCATCAAGAAACAACTAGTACCTTTATTTAATATTATTGTTTTCTTTTAATTTAATGCATTTATTATATGTAATTTCAACTCTAGAAGGTGTGTTGTCAATTAATGGTTTGAACAACACCTGCGATATTTTATTGTTAATAGATGAATGTATAAACAATGTTGGTAATGGCTACATTTTTTGGAAGACTGTGCATTGTTAGGAGATGTTATTTATGTGATAATTGCTTGTAACAAATTTATAGTTTTACTACTGTGTTTTTTATATAAAAATAAATATTAATACACGAAATATATATAATACCATGATTGTCAACTTATGATTAATTCATCAGTCAGTTTTATTGAAAAAATTGTAATAAAAGAAATTTGTTAAAAAATTTAAAGTGTTTATAAGGACACTCATTAATTTTTTTACTGGCAGATTTCTATGCTTATAACTAGATCTTATAAAAAAGTATGGATTTAAAATTAATTTTTAATTAATAAAAAATCATTTGTATTAAAGATTGATTTTAGAAATTGGATATTAACATATCTAACACGTGATTACATAAATAATGGAGAACAGCTTCTTATATACATTAAAATATTGGAAAATGTCTTTTGATATAAGTACAAAAATAACAAAATTTCAGTAACTCAAAACAATCGCGTATTTCCCACTTGTACTTTCCCGTTATTCGCCTAGACAAGTGAAAAGTCCTCGTAGATGCAGGATTCGCGGGCATTTAAATACGTGACGTCACGAGCGCGCGGCGAGCCTATTGGATTCAACCACTTGGCATAGTTGGCACTGTAGAGAATCACATATTATCTTTTTTCAGTAGTCTGTACCAGCGCGTCGTCAGCGCGTGTTGGCTAACCTCACCGTTTACTGGGGATGACGACGATGGGCTCGAGATCGGCGTTGATAGTGGTACTGGTGCTACTTGTCGCCGCGGCGTGCGGTGATAAGAAGACGAAGAAAATAGGCAAGGATGTGCGCGACATGACGGACGCGGACCTCGAACAACTGCTCGACCAGTGGGAGGTTGGTATACTTATATATGTTACAGCGGTATTTATGTTTGTTGTTGTCGTTGTTTGGATTTGAAATAGGAAGTAAAGTCTATGTTAAGAATGTTACATATATAGAAGGGAATGCAGAAATCACATACTTAAATCATTATCTTATGATAATAGACCTATTTTAACCAAATAAAATTGTAGTTTTCCTTTTTTCTTACATAAATTTGTTCATGAGTTTATCATTTGTTTATTATTGATCTACTACTGTTATTGCCATTAATCTTATAAATTTCATATTTAATTGTAATTGCAAAAGTATTTCTTTTATCCAATAATGCAAAAGTGATGTAGAAATAATAATTTGTTGAAATCTTCACAAAAAGAATTAATTTAAAAACTGTAAATTTTTTAAAACATCAAACCATAATTGCATGAGAAAGATAAATTAGACTCATAAATTATCAGTAATGTGTTAATCACATCCTTTGTCATGTGATAATTATGACAATTTTAAAATACTTTAAAATTTAAAATATGAGTTTGAAATAATAGTTTGCCTCGAAATAAGATCTTGTATATAAAATCTTTACCCAATTTATCTATAAAAAAATATTATGACTCTAATGCAATTCTTATCATACATAGGAAGGTGATGATCCATTGGAACCAGATGAGCTTCCAGAACATCTTCGGCCCCAACCAAAAATTGACTTTTCAAAGGTAAACATATGAGTCCTATTTAAAAAATTAAACTAATAAATTATAATCTTTAAAAAAATTATCTCATTTTACACCTTTTTTAGTTGGATATGTCAAATCCAGATAATATCCTGAAAATGTCAAAGAAAGGAAAAAGTATTATGATGTTTGTAGATGTCAAATCAGAATTAACAGAATCAGAGGCTGACAGTATTCTACGTATTTGGCAAAGTAGCCTTCAAAATAATCATATAGTGGCTGAGAGGTACATATATTTTTATAATATTATTTAGATTACATTTTAATACGTAATTCCTAATACAACTCTTAAATTGTAGGTATCCAATAGACACAAAGCGAGCAATATTTATGTTCCGTGATGGAGCACAAGCTGTAGATGCCAAAAATTTCCTTATTGACCAACCTGAATGTTCTCATGTAACATTAGAAGGTCAAAACTATGTTGGAAAACATGCCTCTAAGGTAATAATTCTGTTTTTATTTTAGAATCGGAAACAAAATAATATTAATTATAAAAATAATTAGTTTTAAATATTCTATTATAGGCTACACATGACAAGTTGGATAAATTGAAGCCAAAAGGTACAGTGGAGAAGGTGGATCTTAATGAGAAAACAGAACTGTAACATTTTTGATAACAAAAACCAACTCTTTACTCAAAAGAACAAACTGTGTCAAAGACTACAAATGATAATAAGTTTGTCGTTAAAGTGATATAAAAACAAAGTATAATTTACATTTCATTGTATATTTTGTTATTTCTATTAATAAATAATTTTTGTATTAAAAAGAAAATCATTACTATAAAAAAAATTTCTTATTTTAACCATTCTATTTGATCATTGCAATTTAAACCTATTTTGGCCAGATCTTGTGAATACTGATGCAAGAAGTATGAATACTTCTAAATTCAACAAAATTAAATTTCTTCAAATCATTTTACACTTATCACTTGTGTTATTATTTTGTTAAACTACTTTTACTTGTGTATGTTGAAGCACTGTTTAATGCCTTAACTTCACGCTGTAATTCTTTCACAACTGTTGCTAGTGCCTGTGGATTCACTCCATTCTCGCACAGTCGCACACAATAACTCAAGGTTGCTGGATCCAAATTAGTATTGAGTATTTTAGATATTCGATAAAGTGCTTGGAATGTTTTCCTTGCTGTATTGATTTGGTGATGTACCGGTTCTGGCATGTTGGAGCTGCTTGGTTTTTTTCTGTAAAATAGGTGATAGGTTTATTTACTAACAAAAATATATTTCTATAACCAATAAGAGTATTTCGAAAAAATCCTGCCTTTATTCCATTATTGCTAAGATAATTAATGAAATTTATATAGCATTATCACTTTTTGAAACATTATTACAGCTACAGTTAAATTTTGTTTTATAAACACTAATATCCAATGTTTTTTACCTAATCAAATATAGCAAACAAAGATGTATGGAAACTCACCCTTCGTAATTTGACAGTTTTTCAAAATAAAATTGTAACTCGTCGAAATAAAATTCTCTCTTCTTTGATCGAGTTCTCGCTAAAATAATTCTAATCTACGAGATTTTATTTTTGTATTGCTCTCTCTCTCAAAATCACTATAACGACTAAAAATATTGTCCAACCTATCCTAACCTAAGAAACAAAAATGGCGCTAAATGCGCATGAGCTGCACAGCTGCACTGAAACGCGCGAAATCGACGAAATCCGAAGTGCGTTTGATCAATTCGTAGCGAGTGTTCGTAGCAACAAGCGTAAATGGAATTCGATGAAAAAGTTTAATGAAAGTTATTGTGATAAATCGGAGTTTAAGTGATCTATTAAGGTTTTTGTTGGTAAGTAGTTGTGATTTTTCTGTTTCTTGAGGTAATAGTTATAAATGTTATTGTGACATATTAATGAATTGATTAGGTAACCTCTAGAAAATTTTCATAATGTATGTAGTATGTACCATATAAATAATTCTTGCGTTGTACTTAATTCGAGTACTTATAAATAAAAATTTTCGCGAATAGATGTTAAGGATGGTAGCTATATGTTGGAACAAAAATTAATAAAATAATATTTATTAACCTAGATAGATTTATAATTTTCGTTTGTTTATTATAAAATAAATACACCAGTTGTCGGTCATCTAATTTATGAAGTATAAATAACCTCTACTTAACTTAACCATTTATATTAGTTTAGCAAATTTTATTTTCGTGTAACTTCGTTACATTACAACGAAAATCTCCGACAGCTGATGTCACCACCCTACCCTATAGCTATAGTACTACATTTCGATACTAACTAGGAGAGGCTATAACGAACTCAAGATCATGGATTCAGCTTAAACTTTGCGATATATTTTTGATTAATGTAGAAATAGAAAGAAAGCTGCAATACTAGACCTTAACGCTAAAAAAAACTGAAGTTCTGCGTCTTTTTAGCTTTCTTTTGAAAAAAGTCTTAAAACGGTAATCATTTAACTCTGGGGAGTCTTAAATATAATTTCAAAAGTAAAAATAAAACTAAAGAATTAGCTTTTATTTGATTTTTTAAGAATTAAAAAATGTTGATTTCTTCCAAAGTTATGAAAGTTTAAAATTAAGCATCGAAAGTTCATCAAAATATGCCGGAAGTTGAACAGTTTAATTTTAGAGAAACAGTGCATTTTAGATACTCTATTTTAAACTTTTATAACTTTGGAAGGAACCAACATTTTTTAATTAAATGTTAAAACAATCCTTAAAAAGGCAAATGAAAGCTCATTTTCACTATAGTTTTATTTTCTATTTTTGAAATTCTATTTAAGACTCTCCAGAGTTAAATGGTTACCGTTTTAAGACTTTTTTCAAAAGAAAGCTAAAAAGGCGCAGAACTTAATTTTTTTATAGTTAGAGTCTAGTATTGCAGCTTTCTTCTAGTAAAGTATATAGTGCGAGAAAATGAATTTGTCTGGCCGCGTGCGCCCAAGCGAACTAAAATCACCTTCTCGGTCGTATATCAAACAATATTTTTTTGACACTACTATTGATAAAAGTATATAAGTAGCAATTAATATATCAATTTTTGTCTTGATACTTTTGGGTGATTATAGAATTTATTTACAGCGACATTTTATGAGTAGTAATTTAAGCAAATTTTATATTTTCAGGAAAAAATTAGTCTCTTATTCTATTAATGGTTACTGGACATTATGGGGAACGAAGAAGTGGATTTAATAAGTCACTCGCGGGAGAAAAAACAGACGCTCCTCGAAAAATTCGACATACCGATCGATCATTTATCGTATGAGTACATTGGAGAATGTAAAAATGCGAAAGAGCTTGAGCGGGTTGTTAGAATTTTGCGGTGAGTCAAAATTACATTGTTTATGTTGCGTACAGCTTTTAATTTTTGTAGTCATTGCACTTATCTTGCTTCATTTTGTTAACATATTTATATTAAGTTATGAATTCTATATTAAATAATATTTATGGATTTATTAAACTGTAATGTGACTAACAAGGAGAGTGCACACCCTTCGGGAAACGGATTTTGGCGGGCATTGGAGAGTCGATTTCTGGTACCTAAAAATGAAGCTCTATGTTCTTAATTTAGCATACGCCCTTTTTCTTGAGATATGGGCAATTTCATCTCAAACGTCCTCTATGTCGTTAAAAAATGATATCTCTTCTACTGACTGTCGCATTGCAAGTATTTAAGATACGAAAACGAGGGAGAGAAATTATAAAAATAGACAGTAAAAACTAAAGTTTAGGCTCTGATTCTTTGAAAAATGTTGATTTTCTTAGGAAGTACAATCAATAAAAGATATCGTAAGAAAATGGTTAAAAAAGCAATCCATTTAATCGCTTGAAATAAAGACAAATTTTTAACCATTTTCTTACACTATCTTTGACTGCTTATAATTTCCTGAAAAATCAATATTTCTTTAACATATCACAGCTTAATTTTTAGCTCTTACTGTCACTTTTATAATTTTTCTTCCTCGTATTCGTATCTCAAATACTTCAAATGTGACAGTCAATAGAAGAAACAATTTTTTGACGAAATAGAGGATATTTAAGATAAGATTGCCTATATCTAAAGAAAAAGGGCCCATTAGATGGAAATGTGAGCACTGGGCTTTATTTTTAGGTATCAGAAACCGACTACCCAATGCTTACAACCTACCTAAACCGCTTACAAAGACGCACGTCTTATAATATGCCACACTCAATGCCTACCCAACCTAATGATACCTACCTGAACTTACGAATCACCCGACACATCAGATCGGGCGAGGAGGGTTCGTTCCCTCACCTGACGGGCTTCGCCGAGGACCGTCTTCGCCAGGTGAAACCCGAGAGCACGATACTGCGTGTGGCGCGACCTGTGCTTCCACGTAGTATGCTCGCGCCGAGTGAGCGCCGTGAGCTCGACGGCGACCTAGACGAGTGGCTGCGTGAAATGCGGACTCGTGAGCGCGACCTAGACGACGAGAAAGTGGCTGGTGGCAGTGAGCAAGCCCTGCCACAACCTGCTGTTAGGATCATGGCAAATGCTGGTGAGGTAAGTGTGATAGGGATTGAGATAGGAACCTAGGTATCGCAGGTATACGTTCCGCGTGGCTTGATGTGTGGATGGTGTTGGTATGATGGTCAGGTGTTTGCGATGTTTATCCTATATCGTTTAGAGTGTTTTCTTGATCGGATATCCCATATTACATCTTTAAATGTAATCACGCTGTGATATTATTGTTCAAATTTAAGGTTCTTGTGGTAATCATGTTCAGGTAATAAAGTGCGTACTATTATACGACTATTTTCAGTTGTATGAATTTATTAAAATATTGTTATCCATGTAAAATGCTTTTTCGGTACAAGATTTACTCAGAAAGTAAAAAAAAAAAAACAGTATCTAAAAGAATTAAAAATTAGTTTGGAACTGTCTATACCTGAAATTAAGCATTTTATTTCTAGCATAGTATCACCCTATATAAGTAAGCTATTGCTTTGTTTTGCTACTTTTTAGTTATTTTAAGCTGTTTCAAAAAATAAGAATTGAGAAACCTATAATAACAGATATGCAGTGTTTTTGTGAATTTTGAGATAGTGATCCATTACCGTTGAGATTTCAATGTTATTATATAGCATAAATATCGCAATTATATTTAATGATATACCAGCGTCGATTGATCTTAGGTTAGAACTATTGCACATGCAACCTCGAGTACCATTCCACTCGTTCGAAATCAACCTCAGCCATAACCCATCAACCCTAGAAATTCCTCACTACCCACAAACATCAAATTTTTCTGTTCTCCAATCCCAAAAGCCATCAACGACATCATCGCAAAGCAAAACCAAGCGTTTGACCTCAAGCGATTACGCTGGCTGGGACAAGTACGACGCGGACACCGAGCTCAGTCGCATCGAGCTGGACGACGAGCGCCGGAAGGTCGAAGCGAAGCGGCACCAGGAGCAACGGAAAGCCGAGCTTGCCAAGACCCGGAAAGAAACAATCATTGAAAAATGTAAGTAAGCTATATATGAAACAATGGTTGTAACAATCGATAAAACGGTGAAAGAATTTCATTACAGCGCTGCTGACGGGCACGGAACTCAGTGTGCTAGCGGTGCGGGAACGCGAGAAGGGCAACGAGGCGTTCCGCGCCGGCGACTACGCTGAGGCGCTGCAGCTCTACGGTGCGAGCATTGCGCTTGATTGTGATATTCTCGCCTACAATAATCGCGCCATGACTCGTGAGTGTTTTGCTTTGCTTGAATTATTTTGTTTTGGATATAGTAAGTTTTATTATCGGTTAGGTTTATACTTTCTATTATTCGTATAAATGTTTTTATAAAACTTTTATTATTTGTAAAGAGTTTATTGAAAAATGAAATTTTTGCTTTCCTTTATTTTGTACCTACTATATTGTATACTTATATGCCCTAATTTCGTGGCTCAGACCGCAACGTACTATGCACTATGTATATTTAAATACTCTACGGCTGACCAAAACCAGGTATTTCCACTTATACAAGCATACTGAAACGGATGGGTTTCTTTCGCTGCTGTTCACTCGTAACTATACATATTAATTCAGAAAGACGGGTAAAGCTTGTATAACTGTGTAAACCTCTCGTGTATATAATTTAAAGATATCTATGTGATAAATATTTATATTCTTTTTTACATTTATTTACATGGCGGATATCCATGCCCAACCGAGGATAATATAAAATATTCAGGTATCTCTGTAAAACTAATGTGAACGTGAAGAATTCATTAAAATTTCCATGTTCAAAGAATAATTTAATTATATATAAGTATAATATGTATAAAAAATATTTAAAAAGTAATCTTCTTTTCATTTTTATTACGAATCGGCACATGGAACACTGACTTTGCTACTTGTATTCTACTTATATTCGCGCTCATTTTTTCTATCGATCTCCATTCTAATAATAAATTGTTTACTATTTTTCATATTTTGACGGACTATATAATAGTGCTATAGTTTTGTACATCTAGCTAGATGTTTACCACTTTTAAGAACTTCCTTTCATGTACTCATTTACAACGATATCGTTTTATAAAACTGCCTACATCAGACTTTAATTGCAAGAGAAAAAAATGAACGATATTATTCTACTAAATTACATAATTACTTTACGATCAGAAAAACTTCATATTAAAAATATTATTAAAATTATTTTTTCGTAATCTTTCTTTTTAAAAATATAAACTTAAAAGAACATTAACAATTTTTTTCCTAAAGCATAAATAAAGGTAAAACAACTTGTTTATTAGTCAAAAATACGAACTTTCTTCTTCAGACATCAAACTAAAGAATTACGACAAGGCGATAACGGACTGCAACTCAGTTCTGGACGTCGACTGTTCGAACGTCAAGGCACTTCTGCGTCGCGCTCTCGCCTTTGATCACCTTGACAAGAGCAACGAGGTAAGTTCAACACTCGTGTGATTCTACATCTATATACTTGTTGCGTAATATCGTCAACGTCGTTTCAGGCATTGAGAGACTACGAGGCTGTTCTTAGGATAGATCCGACGAATAGTTTGGCCATTTCGGCGGTGAACAGATTAAGGAGGGACGAGGATGCGAAGACAGTGAGGTAAGATTCAGCAAGTTTTGCGATACTTGAGCGAGTGTTTAATCGGTACTGAACTTTGTTGTAGGTTGACGATAGAAGAGATATACGACGAGTGAGAAAATAATTTCGTTCGTATAGTGATTTTGTGTTCAAATTCGTCTCAATAAAGTAGTTGTTAATTTTGTATAAAATATTATTGTTTTATTTATTTTTTTAACAGATCAAGTGTGGTGGCGAAGTTTTGAGAAATTTAATATTTTCCTGGTAGAAATGTTAACGATAAGTTGGCTATTATTTAGTTAACTTTATGGCTCAAACACACACATTGCTTGTTATTTCATAGTTGTGAACGAATCATCACAAATAAATTATGGCATTTACACTTCATAAAACGGGTATTTTAAGTAAAGTAAAACTTTTAAATCAATTATATTATTTTTGTACCATGTCTTGGCTAAAAATGCCTCCACTTAATTAACACGTTAGCTATAAAATATGGTTCAGTTTCTACCAGACTTTTCACTATTATTTATATTTTTCTGTTTAAGAAAAATGGATGTTTTTTATTGTCTGTGAATGTAGGAAATTTTAAACATAATAATTATATGCTAGCACTTGAAAAAGTTTTTTAAACAATTGGTAGTACGTATTATATACATATAGCATGCCACACTTAACATGTTCAGGATTGGAAAACTGATATAAGAAATCAATGCGAAAAGTACTCCATATTATAAACATAGTGCTGCAATTTCTATTTACCAATTTTCAAAGTTGAAAACTTTAATAAAGCTTTGTTTAACTTAGGGCGTTGAGAAAATTATATGTCAACTTGATCTACAGTGAGATGTAGAGATAATATCACACAAGGCAAGTGGAAAGTTCAAGATCTCAAACTTTATATCCTTGAAACTTTTACTATTTAATAGTAAGGAATTCATGGACATTTAATGCAAGAGTCCACACAATACCTCGACCAATAAATACTTTTATATATATTGTATACAGTAAAGTTTGTCAATTTCCAATAATTTATTCTATCGAATTCGTTTGGTCCCCCATTTCCACGAATTTCCGCTGCAACGTCGGACTCGATTCGATTTTAGATTAGATGCTTTCGGGCCGTGAACCCACGCAAGCGCAAAACCGAACGCTCTGAGGGGATAATAGTTATTAAGCCAGTCAGACGGTACTGCGTATTAAGCACCTAACCAGGCGAACCATCTACGGGAAGTTACAGTTATGGCTTGCAACATCCCACGTAACGGGTTTTAAGAATCGTGGGTGATAGATAAAATTAAAATGCAATGCAGATATTTTATCCTGATACAGCATGAAAAATATCTAAATTTGAAGAAAAAAATAAGATTTTATTATAATGTTTATTATTGTCCATCAAATAAAACTCGACAAATTTTAGAAATATTTTATTATTTTCAGTATTTATATGTTTACAAATGTTTTTTTTACAATAGTTTACAAATCTATTTACATTTCAGAGTAATAAAAAGAATTGACAATAAAATCTAATTAAAAAAAATCGTTTGGTACATATTGCGTAAATTAATACAGGTATACAATTTACAGTTTTATCATTGTGCGGCCATAAATGTTTCAAGTTTATTTGTTGTAAATTTATCGTACAATAATTTTATGTATATTTATAATAACAGTATATCGCGTTATAAACCAAATTTACGTAATCTCAGCTACTTTTACCATGAAAATTTAATAATACTCTTTCATGTAAAATTCAACAGTTGCTACCGCTGATATAGAAACATTATCATACAAAATAATATTAAATCTGTATTATTTTCATTGTGTTTAAACTGAAACATTTAGAGTTATAATTATTCTTATCTTACTCTTTAATTAATTGTGGTGACATATTGTTTTGGTATATGAGATCCTAGAGATTATATGTGTCATTTACAATTGCAAATTATTGTTGTATTCTTAAGAAAATATGATTATACTTTTATTTATTTTAAATTTGAGTATGCAAAAGTAAGTCTTAACTTAAAAATATACAATTTAAAATTTTTATATGGCTATTGTCAGTATTTAATTCAATATTTATTTTACTAAATTTATGAATTTAATAAAAAATTACATTCCATTTGTGCCTACATTTGTTTAAATGTAGTTATAAAATTTTTTTCCTAAGACTTTTTATTAATGGAAAAAATTTTTCTGCATTAATTATAAACTTAATCCTTTAGCTGCCGAAGAATCTTTGTCATGAACCATCGAAAATTCCATATAAGACAAATTTTTCTGGCAGGCAAGGATTTGAATCTACTAATATATTTTTGTTATAAAGATACTTTGTTGCTATAATGCAAAAGTTCATAGCCTTACACAAAAAAGTCTTAACTTGTCTTAAGCACTCTACACGAAAAAGGAACAGATGCCAAGAAAAAGAATAACATGGGTTTAGTATATATTTATATGTATTATGTATGTCCTATATTTTTTCGGTATATTCTTGTTCCTCGTATATATGGATATAGAAACCCATGTAATTTATGTTCTTTTTATCTATTCCTTTTTTCATGTTGAGGCCTATACTGGCAAATTAATTTTATAAAATTCAAATTGTACTGTTTTATTTCGCTCTTCAATTGAGGGTGGATATAGATATGTGATAAAGAAATCTAGTAGAACTGCAATATATATATTTTATTAACTATAGGTTGATGAAAAATTCTCGAAAATTAGTTGTGGCTTTATAGTTATCTATTGTTATAAAATTATTGGCTTAGGAATTATATGATCATCAAATTATTCCTTGGAGACTTATATATATTATTTATGTATAATTTTACGTAATTCCTTCAGTTACTGTCAGTGAATTTAATATGTTTCACATTGTTATACTTATAGATTATTACATTATTGACAATAAAAAGTCAACATTTTCAATTAAATTTAAATTTTACGTAAAAAAATAATTAATATTTTTATATAAGCTCGATATTTTTGTTTTTTTAGTAAATACATATTTGTATTTCTATTTTTAACGAAGTCAAGTTCTGAATGAACAATAATTACACTGATTTTAAGCATGTCTTTAAGAAAACTTTACAGTGCTAGTGTACGAAAATAGAACGAATATTTTTCTACTTTCTTAGTGAATTGATACTTCGTATCAGTATTATATGCTTTTAATAACGCCAGTTTTAATTTTATGACATTTCACAGTGATGATTTTTGTATGAATATTTCGTAAATATTCCCTAAAAACTTTACATTATTAATAATACACAGAAAAGAAATAAAAATGTGTATTTACGGAGATCTTTCTTATATCTATAATGAACTATCTATTTACACTTTCATATGTTTAATGAAAATTTCTATTTTATATTTCTGTGGTTAATATTAATTATGTTGTCTATGTAATTTAACAACGATCAAGAATGTACTTGTTCTTGCTCTTGTACATTTCTTACCCGAAGTATTCAGAAAATCTATAGATTATGTAATATCTCGCGTAAGACTCAACATTATCACTAACTGAACTTTTCGCTTAATAATTTTGTTACAACATTTTACATATAAATTTTTATATTTAAACGGTGCCTTACAAATCTTTTACTATTTTATTTTCTCATAGTTTCCTAAAAAACTACTCAAACACAAAATGTTTTCAATGTTGTCACTTATAAAAAATTGTGCCTGGATACCGATAATGGTCACATCAATCCACTTCTTACGATAAATGTAATTAATAAATGATAGGTATATTAAAAAAAAAATAATAAAAAAAATCAAGAAATTATTTAAACGACAAATTGATTTTTTATATTTTTTATAATATTCTTGAAAATTTAAGTAAACTTTTTTATCTGAACTTGGTACACGAAGTTCTTATCTGTCAAAAATAATTCATTGAATCCCATAAACTGTTGGAGGAGTATAAAACAGTTGTATAAATATTAAATTATTTATAAATTTGAAATAAGTATGAAAATTTTGTGAATTCGGCACCACCAATTCGAAAGGACTTATTTCGTGGAAACGTTCGGAAAGGAATTATTTCCCGAACGCGTTCGGGACTTATTTCGGGAAAGCGTTTGGAAGGGCCTAATTCCAAAACCATCTTTTCGAAAAAGTTTGTACTAAAGATTATTTAAACGCGCTTAAATAAGTCTTCGGAAATCAATCCCTTCCATGCGCGTTTGCGCAATAATTCCTTACCAAACGCTTTCGCGAAATAAGTCCATTCCAAACGATTCTACGAAATAAGACTTTTCGAATTGGAGGCGTCGAATTATTTAAATATTCTGCCAAGATTGCCCTAAAGAGTCAATATCAAGAGAATGTCGTAACTTATCGATATTCTAATATCTTTTGTTATTTATTTTCAACTTTTTTTTCGACAAATTTTTCTTGTCATTTTTTAATGTTCTTTAACTCGCTATGAACAAAGGATGATTCCGATAATTTGAAACAATAAGAAAACATAAATTAAAAAACTTCAAATTTCATGTAAGTTTCTGTAATCGGGTTCAACATCCCCTTAAAACGGGGTGGCATAGTCTTACCATAAAAATAAAATACATAGAATTACAAAAAATGAAGAGAACACTCTTCTGTAGTTTTTACTAGGTGATAGTACATTCAAAGCTACAGAAGAGTGTTTCTCTTTATTTTTTGTAATTCTACGTATTTTATTTTTAATAAGTTTGAAACTGTGTCAATTGCTCAGTCGGTAATGATACGGCTATGGCACCCCCTTAAAAGGGCTACTAATAGGTTGATGTCTTATTACCTATTATTGAATCATACAGCTAAGTACATGTACAACCATCTACCTATACCACTCTTAAAGTATCCAGGACATCTATGTTTGAAGATATTAAATGTAAATACACAATGAAATCCTTTAAAAAATGTCAACATTCTGCATTAAAATGTGGGGTTTACTATCAACTTTCAGGTTTGAAGGTTGGTAAGTCTCTATCTTAGAATTCATTAATATTTCAAAGTAATCAGGATAGTGGTCAAATAAAGCTTACCCAAAGAAAGTCTAGGAATTCGTTCCACTTCAATATATTATAAACAGTCTAAATTAATCATTCCAAAATAAAAAATGTATCAAGAGCTATACAATAATCTTCGCTATGCTATTACGTACATGGTGCCATGTATTTACCAAGAAAAGTTCTTTACTCAGTTTTTTGGATTAACTCGCATAGTTTCGTAGCAAACATCCCTAACTGTTCCAATCGATTTACACTGACACCATATCACTTTCGCCTAAACTGAAAATTGTCAATTTCGGCATCCATCACTACCCTTTTTTAGTCCTTCATCAAAATATCCTCAACGTCTTCTACGATCATGATCCACTAGAGCCTCTCAGAAGCAGGGACTTCGACAATACTACCGATCCCCATGATCTTGGTACCACCATTGTTGCTGCGACAACCGCCCAGTCTGTCCTGTAGCGCTTCCAGTGACTTGCACGCCCCCTTTGAGGTGCAGTTGCCACCACTGCCGCGTTCGGCACTTCCCGTTGCGCCAGGGTTACCAACACCTACGACCGTTGCAGCGTTGTTTGCAGCGCCTCGCCGCCAGAACTTGGCAAAGCACGACCGGAAGTTCTCCGAAAGGACACCGTAGAGGACTGGGTTGACGACCGTGTTGAACTGCGCCACCACAAGCGTCCAGATAAAGTGATGTGATCTAAAAAGATATTCAGATTTTAGTTTATACTTTTTATTTTTAGATCGGTATATAATTTGATACTGGATAAGAAGATTTTAATCGTGATAAGTCTTTTGATCATCTTTTGGTAATAGATCCATAAAGGTATGGTTAAGTTTCAGAAAGAGTCGGTTCCAAAATCTGAAATAGTTCAGAAAATTTTTTTTTCTAAAAACCTTTTATTCTGAACCTTTTCTGATTTTGGAATCAAATAACTTTCAGAATCTTTGTGTAATTTTAACCAGGGAATAATTGGACTTATTTAATTAGTTGTAATCTCAAGTTTAAACAAAATGATTTAAGAAGTCAGTGTATAAGGAGTTGGTCATCCTCGCTTGAAAATTTCTTGTCGAATTTATAAGTTGTTATAATTTTAGATCTACAGTAAATGTTTGTGAAACTGTCGTTATTGAATTCTTAGATTCTATAAAATATCCAGAAATTCACTCATAATTAGTCTAAATTCTTTTGTTAATTCTGCAGTCATTTCTACAGACGATTCTGATATGTTTATCCATGATAATTCTTAGCTAATACTTTAGCTTTCAATACTACCTTGCTTTATTTGGAATTATAAATAATGTAAGAAACTGATACATATATATGCTATTAAACTCAGAAAACAAAAAAATGAAATATGAAAACCTTTGGAACTGTTACAAATAATGAATTTAAATAAATTTTCATTTCCAAATACGGTAAATTTCCAAATTCCACATTTAGATAGTTTTGTATATGAGTTTTCTACATCTGTTAACATTTTTATCATCATGAAAAATTGAAGTTTATTAAAAACTTTTAACATCAATCAAAATTTCTCAGAATCGAGTAACAAAAGAAATAACGAACTTGTCAAGTAACTAATAAGATACAAGTGAAATAAAAAGATTATTCAAAAGAAATGGCACGATGTAAAGTTTGCAGAGCGTATATGAATAATTCATAAGTTCATTTCCAAGTCTAGTCGGTATTCTCGACTCTGAATGAGAAATCTCGACTAACATCTAGGTTATCGATAAATATGAAGAACTAATGATATTATCGAGGTCCTTAAAATTAATTTATAGAGCTATTTACTCTGGTAATTTAAAGCATACTTCCGATATCGATCATGAAAATACATTTCAATCGTGTATATAAAGAGGCAACAGCGACATTTTTCAATTTAAAATAATAAGAAATGATTTATGTTTGAATAGATTACATTATATAACCATTAGTAATCATGCATAATAAAAGAATTTTTAGCTCTCATACGTTTACTCACTTTCTATTTTTGAGACTCTTATACTCGACTATTTTAAATGTTTAATCAAATACCTTAAATCTTACGTATTATATTTAGAACGAAATTCTAAAGTTAATTAACAAACATATGACGAAGATTGTCCCCGATGAAACGAGGGTGCGAGTTATTTCGATTACAACTGCGAAAGGTACCTTATGAATCGGTAATATATTGGACGATAATAGAAATGATCAATGTAGATACGGAAATAATTCAGATGAATTCTTAGGAGATAAATCAAGAAATAAAGTCACGATGAATAACTATTTTTTTTGCTAATTGTTTAATTCTTTTTAATTTTACTAACTCAATTATGAAAAGTGTAAGTTAATGTTAAGGTATCGCAAGAAATTACGAAATTAATTAAAAGTTAGTAATAAGAAAAGATAATGAGATAAACGAAGTGAAACTCGTTACAATTTTAGAAAATTAAATCATAAATACACTATTTTACGAAAAACGAATGACATTTATTTTAAAAAGTCAATAATAAATTATGAAGAGCTGCTATATTAAAGTCTTGAATATTTTTAAAAATTGTAAAAAGAAGAACCATCAATGGAAATCAATTAATCAATTAATCCACTGTTTTGTTATCCTTATATCGACAGAAACATAGCATTTCCCTTTACAGGATTAGCTGTTCTTGATAGGGGACGCATTTTTATTCAATTAGTCAGCTACTCGCATATAAATAGACACAGATATGCGCGGTCAGGGTACAAATATACCGGGTGTGAACTTCTTTCATTCCTTTTTTTCATGAATAAAGGAGTGCTAGTTATTATTATCTTGCGTGAGTCATGTTTTAGAGGAAAAAAGCTGTTTTTATCGGAGCTTGTTAGCACCGTATGGTAATTCATTGTTATACTGAAATGTTTCGCGGAAACGTTCTAAATATATAAATAGCTCTGCAATCAATCAAAATGTTTTGGCATCGCGATATGAATGAATTTAAAAAATGATGTCTAATGTGTATTATTAATTGTTTTTAATTATACCATTCTGAACGGCAGCTTCAATTTAATATTGAATGTATAAACTTTACGATGTTTTAAAAGTTTTCCATCAATTTTTATTATTATTAAGAAAAGTTTACGTTTGACGATAATAAACGCGTTATTTCTTCAAGAAAGAGACCGAGAAAACGATCCACTCGTTTTCAGTGGCTCCGTAGATATTGTTGCAATTCACTCGTGAAAATAAGATATCCTTCACGATTCATTGAGAATAAAAGAATCATATATAGCCGAATGAAAAGGATATTTTTACGACTGTAGATGACTTTATCGATCCGAGCACGAGTCAATTTTCTTACCTCTATCTGTTCTTACATAAGCGTCTTATTAGAAGAAAATGTATTTTCTCCGTCTACCTAAAGTGAATTGTGGAAAATCCATCTGTGAATTCGACGAAATGACTCGTCTCTTTCGTGTTAATTAACTTCTGTGCGGCACGCAACCGACGGTTAATAAAGTTTCAAATTGCTCGTTCAACATTTATTCCACCGTGAGCACAACATTCTAATGAAAATGATTTCTAGAAAAAATATAAATACTCGGAAGAAGTGTTTCTTGTGATTTCATTCAGTTGAAGTTTATATATAACTGAGTTTAAATTTGATTGAAATATCTTTTAAGGAAGGAAAGTAAAGAATTCATAGGCATTTGGACAAAATTAAATTCAACACTTTCTTCGCTTTATCTCCACTCCACCAAATCGCGAATTTTCATGCACGGGAGGTAGTTCTCCGAAGTTTTCAGCCAGCAAATCCCCCAATAAATTTTCTCCCCAGCGCACGCAAAGCCTTAATCTTGGGATTACTAGTCTTTTGCTTTATTTCTCGGGCATATATATAGGTGTATTGATTCGCGTATGCTCTAACTTTATGATGCACTATCGCCCCCTTTTTTTACGTCTTGCGCCAGACGGATTCTGATGGTTTTGCGAAAATAAAACGATTGGAGTAGTAAAATTTTGCGCGGAAGGTATTGCATTTTGATTGAGGCTCATAAATTTTGTTTTTGTGCATTTTTTGTTTGTCGAAATGGTTTTAGTAACTCGTGACTTTGGCAATTCTAAAAAACTTTTTAGTTCCATTAATTTTCATACCAACTACGTATGAAAGTTATTAGTCAAAATAACATTTGCGATTGATTAGAATGAGATTTCGAACAACAATAGAATTAAAGAAATCTGCTGTCTACTGAAAAAATTGTGTATATAAAAATTAGCCGCGGATATAGCAAAATATTTATTCAGGTGCTACAATTAAGAATGTTTTGTTAGCATGTACACAATCACGATACCCAATTAATTAAATGAGGGCGGCATTTTTCATTATTCTTCTCCGTCCGTAGAGCAAATAATCTGATAAGATTATCGATTACAAAAGTATATTTGCCCTGCGCATTAGATATTCGAAGAAAACGACAATCTTGATAGACATTATACGTTTACCTAACCTCAATCAACATAAATTTTGTATTCCGTCATGTGTTAGCCCACACTCGTACAACTTCGTACATTCTTCTCGTTCTTGCGATGTGTAACTTGTATAGCCCCCCGTCACCATCGCACTCCGATAACCCACCCACGAACACTTAGCATACAATCAAGACAAACTTCGATATCTAACGCACACTTGACTCTGTTTGCTCTTGAATACGTGTAATCTATTTTTTATATGCTAACAAGTGCGCGAGGCCCGGCAGGTCGTGATGGATTTCATTGAAAAGAATATAAGATTCGAATATGACGATGTGGTTAATCAGTGATTGCGATAGGGCTTTGATTTTTAAGTGTGAATTATTACCAATTTATTGGCATTATAAGTGTGTGTATACGAAAAATGATAATTGTTCTTTTGTAAGCATGATATGATTTTTTATTTGTGCCGTATAAACGAATCGAAACGGCATTGAGTCAAATACTATAGCAGAAAAGGACGTTTATTTTAGGTTTATCGCAATATCAATATTAATTTAGCATTTCAAAACATTCATTAGATTTGTATAATAAATGATTCCTTATTATTTCTAAAGCATTAGCAATAAATCGACAGTAAATATCTCATAATTATAAGCGTTTAGGCTGGGAAACTTAAGTCTAAAGTAAATTTGATGCATTCCGTAAGTTTATGAAATTTCAGAGCTCAAAAAATGTTTAGGTTCCGATGTTCATATTTTACGATGTCTTATAAGTATATGTTACTATAAGATAAAAATAGCATGTAGCGGATTTCCTGAAACACTGACAAAGCTGGATGTATTGGCTTTCTCGTAAATGTCCCGTTGAAAGATTTTTATCTGATTTAACCTTTTTATACAATGCCACTAGATAAAAAGAGTTCTTAGATGGTACCTATAGATTCAATCTTTTGCAAGAAAAACAATGTGTTCGCGTAGAAAAGAAAGCGACAATCGTTCACTTAAATTAGTGTTTCCAATAAAATATTAAAAAACGTTCATTTAAATATATCCGTGATTAATAAATTAATATTCAAAGCCGTTAATATAATTGTTAAGGTGGTGTTGTACTCGTGTACTTTGTTTTACCGACAGAATACGGTAAATTCTATATTATCAAAATAAATATATCGAATTACATCTTATAAGGAGATAGTTGCCCTGCGCAATGTAATAATCTACC
>UXGD01001449.1:0-34783 GCA_900474315.1 Torymus auratus
CTTAAAAACAAAGGTTTAGATAAAATTTTCATTGTTTAATAACTTTAATCAATAGTTAGAAATTATTTCGTTGCATTACAACGATGCCAACTTCAGACCCATAACATATTTTAATCAACATTAACGTTATATTCTGAGGTTAGTTTTCTAACAAGATAAATGGTCCTAATCTAGAACCGACTTTTTAATATTGAATCGAAATAGAGAAAAAGGTGAGAGATTGCGTCGCTAAAATTTAATAATTCCACGATTAGAAGGCGAAAAAGGGAAATTAAAAGGCAGACGCGGTAAAAAAAAGTACCGAGCTATTTTTCATTTTCATCCAGTCGGCGGGAGAAAAGCTCCGAGCAAATTTTTCGTAGACGAGAAATTTTAAGAACGTAAGCGCAAGTCCGCTCCAGGTTGGGTAAATAAATAAGTGCGAGAGAGCAGAGGCGAAATGTGTGTATAACGAGATTTGCGGTTGTTTGATAAACAGATTTATAAACTCGACTGTTTAATATTCCATCTCTGTCCGTGGAAATAAACATTATTTACTTAAATAAAGCACTTCATGATTCTGTATCAATTATACTTATGTGTATGTAATGTATCTTTCAGAAAGTGGTGTTTATAAATGTTATGCGCAGTTGCGCATGCGCATTCTTTTAATAGCGACGCATTAGTAACTTTTTATGTTCAGATTATAATTGTAAATTGATAAAAACTATTGACAAGTGTAAAAAGAAATTTGAAAATCAAATTTAACTAGTAAGAAACTACAAAATTGAACGACGCTTTCACCTCAAAAGTTCCCATACATGGAATGCACAATCGGGCAGAATCTCGCCAACTTCTCCTTCGAAGCGATAAAAAATACAAAATGCGACTTGAGACTTGTTTAAGACAAGTCCTCGGAAAAAGAAAGCTCATGAAAGGGCAAAAAGAACTAAAAAGAAGAGGAGAGAGAAGCACTCGGTTTCATTTGAAATATCGCAGCGCTTGCGCAAAACTCGGAAACTCACGCTCGTCAATTTACACAAACAACGAGTCCTCTCCGCTCGTTTGCTCTATCTTGAGCGTGGAGGGGTAAATGCATGAATTCGCGAGTCCGCGCGCCGTCGACGTTAATTATTCAACTTCGACAGTGGCAACTTTCCAGCCGTGCGAAAGTGTGTGTGCACGTGCACGCGATTTTTTACGGATATATGACGAGTTTTATGTGAATGATGAACTCCGACTTTTATGCTTATTATTGAAGATATTAAAGCAGTTTTTTCTTGATTATCGTATTTTGTTGTAAGTAAAAAAAAAGAATTTTGACTCAAATGATATTATGGATGCTTGACATTTTTTCTAATTAAAAACTGACTTAAAACTAATTTAATCTTTAGAAAAATTCCAATTAAAATTCAATTTTAATTAATTTTTTTTTGTAAATTCGTTTAAAATGTATACATACAACATTTTCACCTAGCATTAATGCGTAATTTAGTAGAACAAGATTTTATTTTCTACCGTCGAAATGACCTTTATTTAAATCGTCGTAGATATATAGCTTTGCAAAGTACGTTAAATCTGGCTTAATTCAAGTACTCTAACTCTGGTAAAACTTACTTTGCAGCTGATTTTGCGTAACTACGTTTTCCATGAATAATATTAGCATTAATGTTTAAATATCTGATTCATTTAGTCAATAATTGATTTTAGTTAAAAAAAACTTTGTAACCAAAGATTTTGCAGAAGTTTAATCATTAAATTATATTATCGAAGAATAAATGTGATATAAGTTATCCAGTATAATATACTATAGTGTACGAGAATAATTGCGAGTGTATACTGTTATTCTATTCTAACATGATAATTTAATACATAGATAAATAATGAAATATAAAAAAATCTTTAAAAGAAGGTTCGTCAGAATTATTTATTGTCGGCCGCTATAAGACGAACTAAGATATAAATTATAATTAAATTGTACACCACAACGTCATTTCTTAAACGATTTTTTTTAATTCTTATGCTCATTTTTTGTGTTGAAAATTGCACTTAAAACTAATTTAAATGTAATATTTGTAAAGTTATTTTAAATTTAATATAAATTAAAATACTGAACATAATTTGCTCTGAAAATGTTATACAGATTAGAACCATTCTTTTTTTAAATACAAAATAATTACAAAACGTATATATAAAACTTTGTTGTCAGACTTACATTTTATTTTTCAGGTAAGCATACATTTGCGGTACATGAGTTTTCAAATAATTTTGTAAAGGGCGGTAAGTTTATAAATTAAAATCGAATTAAAAGTTTTATACTTATTTTTCTGAAGGTTATTATTTATAAATAATAACAAATTTAAGTTGATTTAACATATATATTTAATATTTGGTAAATCATTAAAAATCTCATTACATCACACTGATCATAATGTTACAAAATTTAAAATTATCTTTTCCCCAGTGTCAAGTACAATTTTCAATAAAACGTATTTTCTTTTATAATTTCACTAAAAGTTAATTGTTGTCTATATTATTAGATTATGTACTTTTTTGATAACAGCAGTTCAGGCAGTTCTATAGAGCAATTCTTCTCTTCATTTTCGCAAATGAACTAGAGTACATAAAATGAACTGAGAATATCTACAAACTTTTTCTCTTTATAGAAAATCTCAATCAATTTTTCTTTACTTCGCCTCTTAAGTTAAAAATAATGAACTGCAGTAAGAAAGTATTTTTATTTTGCTGAAATATCTTCAATTAGATAATGATAGAAAAAATTTGTTGCATAGTTGTTATAACTCTTTTGTAATTCGAAAATATTTGAGAATTCGCAAATTCCACTTTAATTTATCACAAAGCATACATTCATACTTCAACGCAGTTAATCGCTAAAAATGTGTACTATAATCATGCGAGTTATCACGAGGTCATGCAAAATTTTATAATAAATAAATCATTTACTCTTTTGAAGACATTTTTACTATGCTTCTCTGATAACGTTATTGAGATAACCATTTTTCACATACTTTAATTTTTCGATTTATATTCTCATTTTTTAATTTTCAAACCGAAAATAGATTTTTTCATTTTGAAAAGTTTCTAATGTATATAAATAATAATTGAGTTAATACTTTTAAATCGTTTTTGTATTTGTAAAGTTTCTAATACCCACTGTAGATATGAAAGTGAATGTCTGCCCCACATGAGGCACGGTTTATTGAATAATTTTGATCATTACCAAAAAAAGTCAATTTTTACATGACGTTCCCAGTAATTATAAGAAAGATTGAAATAAAAAATCTTAATGTGACATTTTAGCTAGTCAAAGTATATGTAAAAATCTTTTTAATCTGATTAACATTGATATATACACATCTTAAAAATTGCCAAACTTCATTTTTTTAATTTAAAATTATTATTCTCACTTTTCGTCTGATTACACTTTCGTTTTCTTCTCCCCAACCGAGATTTCATCGTGCTCGACACGCACGCACACTCACACACACGGGAACCCAACCAACAGAGTAAGAGATGATACCTAAGATATCCGTCACACGAGGAGAACGACGGCGACGAAAGTGAGAAACCGAGTGACAAACGCGGAGTGTGTAAAATAGACGTAAAGCACGCGTATATGCGAGCGCAAGAGAGAAGTAGTGTTAAAATAAAGGTGCATGCGAAAAAGCGTGGAAAAGAGATAAAAGAAGGAGCGAAAATTAGAAGGTGAACGCGAGCGGGCGTAACAAGATGAAAAGAGAGGGAAGGGAGAAAGAGATAGAGGAGTGAAGGAGAAGGAACCAGGAGAAAAAATGAAGAGGAGGCAGAAAGAGAGAAGGAGGGTGAAAGAAAAAAAGGAAAGATAGGACGAATACTTGAGCGAGTATATCCGGTCGTTGGCACGTTCAGAGCTCGTTCACTTGTTTCGTCCTACCCCTCGCTCTCTCTCTCTCTTCTTCTCCTCCTCTCTTTCTCCATCTCTTCGCTTGTACACAGCGCGCGCGCGTCCTTTTCTCTTTCGTGGTTTTAGGGTGCATTCATATTCCCCAGTCGATCCTCTGATTTCGCTTTGATGCGACTAGCAGAGCCGCTCGTTTAATATTTTACGACGGCCGGAATCCGCTTCAAGTTTGCAAGCGTGTTATTTTAATTTGTTTGATGAATTAATTGTTGCTTTGCCCCGTGTAAGCAAGGTGTATTTAATTACGAAGCCGTTGCTTACCCCGAGCATTACAACTTTATTTTCATTAAAGCGGGAGGAGAGCGACTTTGTAATTAAAAATTTTATGTTTTTGCTACTTGAGCATATATATATTCCTGAAATATTTCAATTTTAAAATGAGTTTACTCCCGTATTTTCGTTTAATACTAAACGGTTTTATAATTAATCTACGTTTATGCAAAATTATATTAAAGATTTTTTGATATTTCCAATGATGTCTTTTTATATTTATTATATTTATTTCTATTAAAGTATTTCTTTTTAATAAATTGCTTGTGTAAATCACGATAAATATTACTAGGATTTACGAACATCGAAACTTTTCGATATTGCTCTCTACTATATTTATAGCATTATGTTTTATTTTCCGCACTTCAAACATTCATCACGCTCTACATTCAGATAAATAAACTGCTCTTAGCAAATGAAATGTACATTCATTTCAATGAATTTCACTTCTCGAATCATTTGAATAAAATGAAAAATTTATTATTAAGCAGCATTAAAAACGATTACATAATATATATAATATCATTTTCAATATTGAACTCTGTAATATTAGCCACTTCAATCAAACGACACATCTGATAAAAACTCAATTGAAAATTCTAATCCACGCCAGGGCAAAAATCACCACAATACATATCTTAATTCACCGTCGTAAATTCAATTTAATTATTCCGCATGAATTACCATAATACATTACGGAAATCCGTTCTGCGCCACCCCCGCGTCGTCGTCGCGACGATACATATATACATACATATATATACACAAACAACGTAACGGCGGGCATGTAGCTCGCGCGAAGAAAATCCCGTGAAAAACGGCCGACTAAAGAGGCGCGCGGAAGGTAATATACATGCACAACTGGCAATAACAATTCGAAACTTTAGAAAATTACTTAACAGTCGTGGCTCGAGATAGGAGCCCGAGTTAAAAAGATTAATCAACGTCCTCGTTTTCCTTTCCACCCTCGCAAACACAGACACACACATAGCCACCGCGGGGGGAATATAACCGTTCGATCAATATGGAGCGCCGCCCGGTATAACGTTTGCGAAGTTTCGCCATCGTCCCGCGCGCACGCGCCCGGTCGATAACATTTTTCAGAGCGCGCGAAAATCCGCCCCCACTCTCTTCACCACTATATACACTGGCATGAAAATTCAATTTCTATCGGGGAATCTTTGTGTTTTCGGTATAAGGCGCCATTCCGGGAGAAAGAGAGTGGCCCAATTACCGGCCCTCGTCAGAATGTAGTTAGGGCTTTTATTCTTTTCGGGATTAAAAAGATGAGTTTAGTTTTTTTTTTAATTGGAAAACTTGCTCTGAGATAAAGAATTTTCGTAATTTTTGATGATTGGAGTTTTGGATAGCTTTTCTTTTTTGGCTTTATTAAATTGTTCTTGCGAATAATTTTCGTGTATTCGACAGTTGCGCAAATCCGTGGAATTTGAATTTTAACAAGCATTTTCGTATGATTTTTTAATCAAAATTTATATTTAATTATGAGGTATATATTTACACCTAATTACACGGAGCTCGTTAAGTGTAAAACGAGCTACGTGAAATAAACTCGTATGGAATTTATCAAAGCAAAATATCAATTAATTATATTTTATAATTGATGAAAATTTTTTTCATACTCTAATAAAATGTAGATATTTTTAGGTAATTTTGCGATTTTTATGTAATTTTATATTTATATTAATGAATACTACGTTATATTACATATTCGTTTTCTTATTTTCTGTATCTACATAATTAAATAATAAATTAAACCTGTTTTTAATTACAAAGTGAACCGCAACAAAATTTGACTATAGCTTTCTATTATTAATACGTAAAAATATACTGATATAAAACACGTTTCTTTCTAAACCTAGACACAATATAACTTGTAGCAATCTCTCTTTTCGTCGATTGTAGCAAATAATAAAAGTCGCCATCGAAGAACCTTTCCCGTTTATCTCTCTTTTTCTCTCTTTTTTTAATTAAATCAAAAGCGAGAGCAAGTTAACCGTCAGCGCGAGTGGCGAGTGAAGTACGCGAAACTTTATTCCCGCTGTTAACGAGGAATGAAAATACACGAGCGGGTAACGGAGAGAGGTCAAAACTTGAGAGAATGTATAAAATTGTAATACTCTCGTAATTTGACTACATTAATAATAAATCATTCTTTATAATCATTTCTTTTTACATTTATTATAAGATATTATTACTTTTCTTTATTAACTATTTATTTGTATAATTATACCTTTTCTATAAGGGTTTAGTCAATATAATTTATCAAATGTTAGGTTCGAGATATAACCATTTGATTTCTTCCTTCGCTTGAAATGGAATATTTTCCCATTATCGGTTACTAGTTCCCTTTTTTTTCTCTCACCGTCGAGTGTTCTCGTATTTCAATGCATCGACTTTTCCAATATACTTACATCGATCCCTCGGTCACTGGAAAACCATTGAGGTTTAAGTCTCATAAGACATTTCGCGTTATAGGTCACTCATTTCTTTCGCCGCGCGCGTATTCTCAATTCCCTCCATATATTTCAACAGTAGGGAAACATGAGGTAATATGGTTATTTCATGGGGTAATATGATTATTTCGTGGAGTAATAGGCATTTTCGATATTAAAAATAATAATTGAACTCTGCAAAAAACTGTAACACCCTTAAAGTATTCATTGAGTCTCTATCTACGAATAACTACACTTCATTATTTACATGAATGCAAATATATTGAAATTATATTAATCTAAAGAAGGCAATTACTTGAAACCCTATATTATTCCATGCAGTTTGGAGGTGGGGTATTATGAGTTTCCTCGTATAAAGCAAGTGATGGAGTCAGTTGGTCATATTGCAAAAAGAAAAATCAAGTGGGATAATATGACGACTAAAAATAGTTTCTCATTTTTTATCATATTACCCCATATTCCCCTAATATCACACGAACATTGTTTGCATTTATTCAGGTTTTTTATCCTCCCATTATATCGAGTAAATTACGGAACACCAAAGTTCGAAATAATAACCTTCTGCTTCCCTCCCACCCCCTTACAAAAGTCCCCAAAATTATTAATAACGCAATTACGGAATAACTGCGCACGGGACACACACGCATCAAAGGCGATCGCATTACCGCGTGCACGGGCGTACCGGGTCGAGCGCATGTTTATTCAATTTGGCCGCGGCGCGATACAACCTCATGCCCGCGCGATTCAAAAGCAGCCACTACCGCAGCAGCAGGTTCAATCAAATTTCGGCAATCAATGAAGAATGCACCCACACCGGAATCCGCGCGGGCATAATGAACCATTAGGGGCCCCGTCGGTAATCGTTTCTCTTTAACTTCACCCTGACGTTGGAAGTAGCCCTCACTCGGCTCGCCAATTACGTTTCCCGAGGTTGAAGTGCCCCCGCTGCGGGTCGTTGCTTCGATTGTGGTTTTTACACTAATCGAACATGATCTTTTACAATTTTTCGCCTGACGCTCGATGGATTTTTTTTAAGGTTGGTTGAGGGTACATTCGAATCGATTGATTTGAGTATGGTTCAGCTGCTCTCATTAAAAGTTCGCCGACTTCGACTTCAGTGCAAACTTCAGTGCTGGTCTGCAGAATCGCTTTAACTGAAATCGATATTATATAGGTTGGATATTGGACATTGATAAGGTTGAGGTACATAAAATTTTAAATTGGTAGAATGTAGTATTTTTGTTACAATTTTGTCGTCTATATCTTGATTAATTATAACTTAATATAAACAGAATAATAGCAAGGAAGTAGGCCATATTGTCTAATTAATGCATACAACGTTTGACAATGATGGATACCATTATCATTATAACGGTAATATGCATTGAGAGCGTGATTTACATCCACCAGAAATTCATCAAATTCCTAATGAACTACTTTAATTAAAAAATTCGCTCTTTACCGTGGCAATAAAAGACAAGCGAATTAAACTAGAATTCCATTGACGTTAATAAACATTGTACTTTGCGTAATTCGCCATTATTTGTCAGTAAGGCCTCAACTGAATAACAAATTCCGCCATGATGTACTTGAATTTCATCCCGTAAAGGCAATGAGAAGTGGTGTGCTTCCTCGCGGTTTCCATAAATACTTCCTACTTATATACATGAATTTCGCGTCTCGCTCTTCTATTCCTCCCTCGCCCCCCGTTCAATTTCCTTTATCTCTATTGCCGCACGTCTCGTTTTATGAAAATAAAGTAAGGTTTAACTATGATCCTGAAATCGCAAGTTTTACATAATTTAATCAAGTCGTGTAGCTTACACAGTTTGTGCAAAAATGTAGAAAAAAAAATTTTAGTTTTACTTTTTTTCAAGATATAGTAAAAACTTGCTGATGATGATAATAATAATTAGAAAATGGCAAATTACTCGTAATGAATTTCCATCGTTCACCCAGCCGTTTCCTGTATCTCCCCTACCCCAAGGCAAAATACCAACATTACTCGACACACCCATGCGCTATCGCAAGCTCCTGTTTCTCTCGCCTAATTTTCCCGCTTCTCTATCGTCTAACAGCCCTAACGTATATATACCCGACAGCAAACTTTTTTGCCCTTTCGGGTACGCGCACCCTCCTAGCCCGCGCCGACGCTGCTCGGACGATATTTTACCGGTTTTCAGAGGGTCGCCATGGCAACCCAAACGCCGCTAGACAGAGACGAAACGAGAGGAAAGTCGTCTCCCAAGTCGGACTCTGTTGTCCCTGCACGTGTGTGTGTGCGCGCGCGATTCTTCGTTCTTTTTTTCAATTTAAACGCGCGCGCACTGCTAGCTTTTCCTTTCATCCATTACGCGCGACGATTTGCCTGTGCGCCGAGCTTTCCAAGCCTCGAAATTCCATTTATGAGCGCAGGGAGTGGGAGGCTTTATCGAGGCACGCGCACTCGCGTGAAGCTTCGCGCGCTTTTTCATTCTCTCCTCCTTCCCGCTCTCTCTCTCTTTCTGGAGCATTCGCTTTTTCTCCTTCGGTTCATTTTTAACAAGGTCGATTCGCTCTACTCTTGGCCTGAATATCGTGAATGCGTAAATATATCGTGATGTGGTAGTTTGCGCGGGAATCGTTGCCGGAGAATAATTATTTTATTATAACCGATTGAATTATAAGTGGAGATTAAAGCTTTTTCAAGTGCCATAAATATATGTATTAAGTATGTAATTTCATTTGTTGTAAACAAATGTTTTAGTGTACAATTAAATTGACTTATTTTGAGTTTATAACGAAGGACTAATGTACTAACTTTCATTGCAATATAAGTTTTAAATGTATACTAAAGTGCACAATAAAGTAGCTTTATTTAGAAAATAGAATAATAAAGTTCGTGGTACAACACTAAGAAACTTTAATGCAAAATAAGATAAATTTAGGGATGAATACAATGCTCGTATGTTGTTCAGTAGTAACAGCGGGGATATAGTAAGGTCAAAAAAAAAACTTTCTATTATTAAAAAGGAGCATGAATTATTTATAACAATATCGATAGTTTGAGGATAGGATCAACATTAAAAGCAAAAAGTGCGATAATATCAGGAAAGATTTTATTTGCGATAATAAAACCTTTTTAGTTTGATGGACGAAAGTTTTCGTAGCTCGGCGGAACTTTTTAACTTCCAGCAACTAAAGAGCTAGTCGTGCACATGCATACAATGTAACTGCCGAGTCTTTCGTTACCGAAACTAAAAAAAGTTTGTCTCGCGCAATGAAAATAGAAAGAGCACGTCGTTTTCTTAAAATAATTATAAAAACTGTGCTGGTATTTTTTTTTCATATTGTTCTACATTATAATTATGCCTTTCTCTCGCTCGAGAAAAAAAATTTATGATAATATTTATACTTTATACTAACTTTGCATTTTAAAGTTATTTATTTGATATATTGTGCCTTCAGTCGCAATGTTTGCAACTCTGAATTATCAAAGTTCGGTCAACTATATAAGCTCCAGTGGCTTGTATAATACGGTATGTGAAATTTGTAAACGATCAAATACCAAAACATTGATATGATATTATTAGCTAGACTATAGCGAACCAATATCAGTTCAGTTCCGGGCCAGTACTCCAATAGAAACTTTAGTATTGCGGGCGAATAAACTAGGTTAAAATTAGCAATATTGATTGCCTGGAATGAATATCGCATATATAGGTGGACATTGAACGAGATAACATTATTGTAATTTTTGCAATATAATTCATTACAAATTTATCGCACGAATTTCGTTTATCCACATGATATATTTTCAAAATTTTACTTTTCCAAGTTTAGTCAACTAAATGTGAGAATAGAAATAGAATGGGAAGTTTAGTACTATAGATAAACGTCACTCAACAAACTGATATTGATTTTTGACTATAAAAGTATTCTTAACACAGTTTATTCTCCAATTAACAAACCTGTTAATTAATTTACCGAAAATTTAGATTTAAAGCTCGAATTCTTCGCTGAAATTCGTCGCTTTTCAATCGAATCATTCCAGCAATTAACTCGAGTCCTCGTCAAAGCGAACAAATCCCAGTCGTAGAGAAAACAAAAAACACAAACCTAATCGATGCGATGCACACGTACGCGCGAGCGCATAAAAATCGTAAACCAGCCGGTTCATTAAAGGCCGCCCTCGCAGCTTTTGTTATCTTACACCTATACGCGATCCCACACATATACACTCGCACAGTGTAGCCGCCGCACGGACGGAGACAAAGCGAACGAGGGTGGAAGAGAGAGAGAGAGCGCACACAACTTCCACGCGGGCGCGCGAATCAAATTAAACTTCAAATGAACAAGGCCGCCAGCCGCCCTCCCTCCTACCCTCTCTGTCTGCCTCTCTCTCTCTCTCCCACTCCACTTCTTTTCTCCCGCTAGTTTCACTTCAGGGCGCGAAGTAAGTAAGCCGATGTTTATCGCGCGATCTATTTACGGGATTTCTGCACGCGCGCGCGCACTCTCTTTTTATCGTATACGCCGGAAAAGTGTCTCTCTCGGTACGACGACGCTGTACTCGTTGTTGTTAAGAGTTGGAAAGTTTACGGCTGGTTGTTTTTAATTTTATGCCCGGGGTTTTGAGCTATCGCGCGCGTGCGCAAGGGGAAAAGCGAGAGAGAGAGAGGTGTGTCAAAGATTTACGAGCCGACTACTTTGGACGCTTTTAGAACTACGGAGCGTGGGTGTCTACACTCCTGAGCAATGTATTCCTGAGAGAGTAATTTTTTATATAATCTTGCTGTTAATCATTGGACAAATTGTTTCAACTAATAACGATCAGTTGAATGCTAATTGTTTCGGATAAATTATTATTGACTTTCGGTAGAATTATAAGACACTCATTTATGCAAAGTTTATTTTTATAAACTATTCAATCTTAATTCATTTAAATGTTATCTTCCCGTCTCTCTTCCTTGCAAATTTGAAAGTCTACTTGGGAGGAATTTGAAAATTAAATGTGAAGCTTTTGGAAAGTTGAGTAAAACTATGTCAAGGAGGAGGAAAGTACGTAAAGTAAAAAAAGTATTTCAATATTTCAAAATGTAGTTCTCGTCACAAAGTGTATTTGCATAATGAGATACATGCATGGAACGGTACGCATTTTTAAAATTTTGTTTAAAAAAAAACCGTCGTAATAATTTAAAAAAAAATTTTAATAACAAATTTTTCTTCTATTATGTTTTTAATCAAGTAAAGTGTACTATATGATAATATATAGATAAGCTGAATCAATTTTTGTTTAATTATAATAGTAATGAATAAAAATACTTATGATATAAATATTAAATCAAAGGAAGCTGAAAAGGACAAAATAACGTATAGGGACCAATTCACTACTCGAGAAATTTAAAGCATTTTCATGGCAAAAAAAGGTCCGCATCCCCATAAAATTCTTAATACAAACGAATTTCATAAGCAGAAAAGTAGCTCGGGCAAAAGTGAAAAGTTGCCGAGGGTGCGGGCTCGTAAAGCCGGTAAGTGCGGGACCTGCCCCCCACCTCTCTCTCTCCTCCCGTCGGGGCTCGTATGTCGCACCAGTTATGTAGTCCGCTTTACGATCAATAAGTCACTGACACTTTGAACTCTTTCGCAAACAGACCAATAAAAGCACGAGGATGTCAACAAATCTGCGATGCAATTAATAAAACATGAAATATTATTATCAAAAAGTTTCATATACTTTGTTCATTTGTATTTTTCTAGGAATAGATTATTCTTTTCCATTAGAATGTTTATCTTCAGTTTTGGCTTTTGCACGTATATTTTCTAATTTAAGAACGAGTTCAGAAATGTATATTCCAAATTTTCCATTTTTATAATAAAAGTTTATTCAAACATTTTTTGAAAATAAAAAATAAACTGAAACGCGATGAGTTATTTTTTTTATAGTTGTTTTAACTACTGGTAATCCTAAAATCGCAAAAAATGTTAACTTTGTTTTTTCCCGGAATTAAAGCGCTTTTAGCTGCAAAAGCCGCTGAAAATAAGGTCACTTTCAAAATACCTAGCAGCGGCGTAGCCTCGGATTTAAGCGAAACTTTTCCGAACATTGTTTTAGTAATTACTTCGAATCGCGTAAAAAGCTTCGACGTTTTATGGTGTTCAATTTACATTTCACGTCAGGTTTGTTTTATTTGTATATCATCTTTTAAAACCTTTAGTTGAAATTGAAATTTACTTTCGATCTAAAAGTGCTTTTACAGTAATGGCTTTACGAAGACTTTAACGTGATTAAAGCTCTTGTATAAAGAACGCTTTGAAATTTAGAAAGTTTTATTAAAAATCAATACTTGCCGAATATGGAAATGTAAATTAATTGTAAGAAACGCAAAATATTCTCGTCTTTTAAATTATCATATTAAATCGACATTTATTTATAAATATAATGAATGATATTATATGTATTAAAAACAACGAGAAATTTGAATTAAAAATAAATTCACCATTTACAAAAATAAAATCATCGACGACACGAAGTAAAATGCCAAAAAAACATCTCGTCCCCGTATATAATTGATTTATAACTGGGTTAGCACAACAACCACCGCCGACGAATTATTTTCGCGAGCTAAATACGCTGGAGGTTATTACGACGAGTGCACTATATATGCAAGTGTAAAGAGTATAGCCACGACGTGGGCGCGTGTGCTCGGCTTCGGGAAGATCAGACATATAAAATGGACCGTGTAAACATTGACAGAGACCGAAAGCTCCGCACGCGTGTGCGTGTGTGGACCGCCAAACTGTCATCGAAAATTCGATCGATGACTCGATATAGACGGCGCGGCTATCGTTTGTCTCGCGGAGATTCGACAAACAGACATTGACCGTATTCCGGAATTATCGGGTTCTTTAGACACGCAACGGTTTTACATTGTCGCTGATGTGAAGCCTTGGACGTAATCCGTATTCTTGGTGATTAAATGAATACGTCAAAGTGATTTGCGATTTGTAATTTTATTCATTTTTCAAAAAACATCTGACATTCAATTAAATTTGCATTTTTAACGATAAAACAGCGAAGCAAAACATTTTTAATGTTGAAAAAAACATTGAATAAATAAATATCACCTTTGATATACTTTTTATCTATTTTTTAGTACGTCGTTAATAAAAAGATATAAAAATATAATTTAAATTGAAAAATGCTTGAATATTAAAGTTTGGTAAACAAACTCAACAATAATGTATGTTTGCATGTGAAATTCAGATTAAATGCGTATTTTATCACAATCGTAATTTTTGCTATGTTCACGAGATAATGAAGTTTGCATTAAATTTATTTGTTATATCTAATTTCGTCCAGGGTGACAAACTGCCGGCTTGTAATTACTGAAATGAAAGCTGCTCTAAAGTTTCACAAGTAAATTTACCTCGAGTTAAATAAAAAATTGAATTAAATTTGTAGTCATTTCACAAAATTAATAATATCAAACTAATGAATTATTGCAGGAAAATGGTATAAGCCTAAATGAATTGAACTTTTTTGAAACAATAAAAGCCTAAATGAGTAAATTTATAATCCCAGCATATTTCGCTTATTTTACATTGCGTAAATTTTACACAATGAAGACATTCTATTTTCATAAAAGCTTTGTGATTACATATTTGACCTCTAATCAGACCTTTAGCATTCAAATAGTTTTGATAAATCTATATACTTTTTAATTTCGTGTTTTCACGTACTAAAATAATTTTTTGTTATCTTTATTAATATTTAATGATTTAAACATGTTATTTCGAAATATCGTTTCAGAATATATTTATATAAATTGATTGAATTCTATACTAGAGTTGAAATTGATTTGGCTACACAAACGGCAGTCTTAATTAAGTTGATTAACATTCAGTCAATTTTGCCAAGGTACACGTAGGTTAATGTAATGGTTCTCGAAATAGAAACTAATTTGAATCCTTCCAATTTTAAATATAACTTAACTACTAACATTATGTTATTTAAGAAAATTCTTCAAATCTGAAAATATTTTTTAACAACATTTACATTTATTTACGAGAAAATTGAGAAAGACGAATTTATAATGTTACAGCATTATACGAAACAGCGTAATGATACTTCGTGCTTTATTACAATTTCCTGCTTTGCATAAAGTTAAATCTATTTATAGAAACAAATTAAAAATATCAAGCTATCGCACAACGAAATACCCATCACATTTCCTCGTCGAATTAATCACTCGAATGAGGCGCGAATATCCGATCACTAACTTGTCAATAAATTTTCTCTGCCGCGCACGCGAAACCCGAACCGTCTCCCTTATAGATCCGGAAAAATGTGTATGCGCTTCATTCAAGGCACGCAAAATACGTCCTCCAAGGAAATATAAACACATACATGTAGACGCACGCGCATATACGAATTTCCACGCTCGTATACATATATTTCAAGTCTCTCGCGGTCGCGTGCGCGCCGGTCACGCGATTGAACTTGGACGTCTATGAATGCCGAGCTCTAGCGTGAGCGGTTTATTTTTATTTATGGAATAGACCGTGCGACGCGCGATTCGATTTCGTATGCGCCGACGACGTCCCTTATTTTCGACGGTTCTTTCTTCCTCACCCCGACGTTTTTCTCTTCCGATCGCTTTTCGACGATGTAAATGGATTTTTACATTCGATTCGATTGCGTATCTGGGAGCAATGCAAAATAATCGTTTTAGAAAAGCGTTTAAATATTTATAATTTTGTATATTTATAATTTTGTATAGTTTTGGAAATATAATTTTTACATTTTTTAAATGTAGTTTTTTCAGTATTAATAATTACTTATTATCTTATTTGTTATAAATATTAAAAGATATTTCGAGAAAAATTAATCAAATAATCACTACGCACATTTTTTCAATATTTGTTTCGGTTTTAAACGACAACGTTGACTTTTTTAACATTTTAATTGGTAAAAAGCTTTCAAGCGTCGAAATCGAATATCCTTTTGGTTAAAAAAATATTTTAAAAAAGCTATGCTGTGCAGTATACCAATTCTTTTTGAAAAACAAATTAAAAACTGTAAAAAAACAGAATTGTTCGTCGTAACTATTATTCCTCTTTTGCATTCTCCTTTCAAATTCGTATATATATATGTAGGATTCGCGGGCGAGTCCATCGTGAGTTAATTCCGAGCTCCCAATCACCGGTTAAATAATACGAGGCACAGCACGCGCGAGCGGCGAATCTCATCAACGCATTTACTTTTCACAAAGTGACTACTGTCGCGGTGACACGGGTAGAAGAAGAGAACGAGAGAAGAAGCGCTAGTTGGCGAACGGGCGATGAGGGAAAACGAAGAATTGGGACATCGTTGCGGAACTACCGTGTTATGGTTTCTCTGCGGCTCTGCATACTGAATTGAATTTGTTTCTAAAAGAGTCGCGTGAAAATTTAGGGATATATTTGTCGCTGATGGTGCATATTTTAAACTATATACATTTATAAGTCATTTTCAACGATAAGAATATAATTGTTGTTAGTAAATCTTATTAAATTAATAAAGTGCTGATAAACTTTATTGATTAATAGCTTATACAATTTGATAATAATCATTTTATTTTTTTAATTTAATGTGATTGCGATAACACATTGAGTGCTATCGATTAGTAACCGTTAGGCTGTTAGACTTGTTTATTGATTAGTGCATAAAGGGGAATTTCGGCTCGCATCAAATAATAATTTAAAGCTAATAGCGCGTATTTGAATATAAACTTTATCCAATATATTATCAAGAATATATATTTAGAAGATTTGTTATTAACTTAAATTGGATATTCTTGAAAAAACTATATTTTACTGTTACGAAACCTTCTATCTTTGTATTTAATTTTAGTTTCTCATAAACGCAAACTCTGAACTTCATAGCGCAGAGTAATTGACTTTAATACAGTATAGTACACGTAATAATAACACTTAAAGCTGTAAAGTAGAAATAAAAAGTTAATTATAATTAAATTAACTATGAAAGTAGTTTTATAGCAATAATAACATTAATAAAATTAATTTTAAAATTAATGGGCATATAAATCTCTTTCATGTATGTACGTAATAATTTTTAAATTACTTCTATGTAACCACAGAAAATGTGGAATTTTCAGTAGGCTTTATACTTTTGTTCATAACCGTATAATTATCCGTAAAAGGCAAATAATAATAATTATTTTAATCACTACGAAATAACACATTGACAATCGATTACTGTTTACAAATTCTTCGAATGCATTTCCATAAATTTTCCATTAACCCGTAAATAAATTAGGTGTGGAGGAAAGTCATTTATAACCATGCATTATCCAACTCTCCTCGTCGGCAATTGCATTTTAAACTTGGCAATAACAATCTTCCAATTACGGCGTCGCGCTGGCTCTCTCATCAGAGCGCGAATAAAAAGCGTAGGAGTCGAATGAAAAATTATAAACCAACTGTCCGCACAATGGGTAGAAAAATGACAAATGATGAGAAGGCATCGTTGCGAGAAATCGAGAAAGTAAGGCGGGGGTGGTGAGATAAGGAGGGAGAATAGCGCAACGTTGCGGAAAGAGAAGAAGAGCGAGAGAGAGAGAGGAAAAGGATAGATTCAATCTCGGAATAGACCCCTCGTGTCGTTAGCGTCGCAGCGCGACACTTTTGATCCTCTTCCCTCCCTTCTCTTTCTCGCACTCGCTCTATATCTTCCTCCTCCTCGCCCACCGTTCGTTTCTATTTCGATCTACGAACACACGCGCGCGATATTTGCACAATCTATCTTTTCGCGAATCTCCTTTGCGCGCCCGGCGAATTTGTAATATATTTTCGCTTTAGCAGCGCGGGATACCTTATATTTCCTCTCTCGCGACCCCCTTCTCGCGCTCTTTATATAGTATATATATGCACGAAGCTAAACAAAACGTTGATGTATGTAAATCTGCCCGTTTCGCTTCGTGCCGCAGGAAATACTTTTGTCATATTGCAAATTCGCTAAAGCCGCAGAATTACCGTTTATCGGTGAAATTGAAGCCATGTTTTGCATATATTTATGGCGAATTAACGTGCGGTGGTACTATAAATTAATTTTTCATGCTTTTTCAGATAATAGGGTACATTTATGACTACATATGCGCTTATAAAGTATAATACAGTTTTTAAAATAACCTAATTGAAAAGAAATGTTGTGGTATATTTTTCATAAAATTTTCTCTCTTAATATTTCGAGATATTCTGAATGAATAAATTCTATTTTTTATGTTTCCGGTACATAATAAAATTGATTGAATAAAGTATTTCTTATCGTTGAGATGAAGTGAAGATATTCAGTAGGGTATGTATAAGAGTATCATTTTAAATAGATCATCCTTTTTTTAACTTTCTACTTAGGCAAATTAAAATTTTTGTAAGTTAGTTATACATTAACAAAGCAACATGTGCATTTACTATTTTATTTATCCGAATATTCAGATAAATGTCAGAGTTATGTACTTTTTGAGCGCACCTATATTCTCATATTGGATTTGTGCCAGATTTGTCTGTTACAGGCATTTTTGCTAAAAATGCTTCGAAATACTTTTAAATTGCTTTTAAAATTTTTTACAGTCAAAGTTTATAACTTTAGCAATATTAAATAAATACTTCTTACAATTTAATAAAGTTTAACTTCATTGCTTTTATAATTTGAATTCTTAATCTCATTAATACATTTAGATTATGTAGAATATTCACAAGTTAAGATAATGTTATACCTTTATCTCTTCCCTCTTAAATTTAAAACAATCATTGCGGTTTACAAAATTTCTTTAGATGCAATTAAAATCCCAATCTATTAACGGCATCCAATCAAACACAAAACGATAAGGCAAAAGCTCCTGCCCTTGCAAAATTTATCAAAGCAACAACAGGGCAATGCGAGAGTCAAAGGGATTTCCCTACAACGGAGTGCATAAACTCGGTAGCTGTATGCTATGTAAAGCCGCGAAAATGCACGCTCGCCTTCGTATACGAAAACGGCAAGGAAAAAAATTAGCGAGTCGGAACATCAAAGTCCGAAAAAAGCCGAATTATCGCTGTGCACAGGATTCTTATGCGAGAAGAATTTTTACGCTCGCGTCTTTGTCCGTGTCTCGCGAAAAAGTTGGAAAAATAAGGGAGGGAGAGATGGAGAAAGCCGTTCGGGCGTTAAAAAAGTTTCGAGGGTGCACGGCTCCTACGTCTCTGAAAATTTATGTTAGTGAGAAGTAATGTATGCTTCCACTGCATACATATAAGGTCACTGTTATTAATAATGTAACATTTTTTATATATTTTTAATCAATTTTTAATATATTTTTGGAATTAATTTCGTAATACCATAAAATTGGATTTTAGAAATAGTCTTTCTATTTGTTAAGAGGATTATATTTATGAATTTTTAATCGAGAAAATTGTATTTTCCGTTTTCCAATTACATGTAAAAGCATTATACTATATACCTGAAATAAGTTTAAAATAAGCATTATCCTATACTAATATCAAAATAACTTTTTACTCACTATTATCTGTTATGATACGTCGGTGAATAAAAATCAATACTCTTCATCCGTTTTACTGCGAGTGCTCGGGGAGCCTGGGAGATTTCATAATTTAAAAATGTATCTTAAAATTCTTCCCACATTTCGAAGCTCTTACATAGAAGAAATTCTGTTAACAAATTTAAATTGAAGTTATTTTCGTAGCTAATTTTTTTAACGATTTATGATTTTTCAAAATTCTTTCATAAAGGTAGTTATTACTTTCATTTTCTAAAAAGTCTCTTTATATTTCGTTCAGTATAAATGAAAATGGAAATATTTGATATACGAGTTCGAAAAATTTTCTCCCATCATAAATGAAAATGCAGGCAAAAAATTCAATTTGATTTTTCAAATAAAGTATTTCAAAGAAAACTGAAACTAATAAAGAAAAAAGAACCTTTTGAACAAAAATCATGGGTCAGTGAAATTCGATTTACTTTGCTGCAAAAAATATCCATCAACAATAAACGTATGTCAAAAATCAAAATTCTATGCTGCAAGCTTTTATATAGATATTACAATGCTTTTGTAGTCGATTATATAGACACGAACTCTTAAAATTCGCTTTGTATGAATAAGCCAGTTGCGAGCCATTTCCTGAAAATATAAAATCCCTTGTCAGTTTTATTTTAAAATAAAATTCCTACGTTTTCTGAGAAATAATAGTTTTTAGTACGCGATGGAATAGAGTTTATTTTGATACCATAAAGAATAACAAGCAATTCACACAATAACGTAAAAAATGTAAAAACATTTTTATACATGTCAATGATTACGTAATTCTTATACGTACGCACTCATCAGTAGTTTGCAAATCTAAATCTCCGAAAGAAAAATTGTTACCCTCTACTTGTCGGTAGTTAGATCATTTGCATTAACGATTTACTACGCGGACAGTTAATGCAGCGCTTGCTTACGTGCGCCGCGCTGTGATGAAACGAACTTTCTTTTTGTACGCGCCATCCCGAGGAATAATAATCGCAGAGTAATTGCCCATTAACGCGCCTCGAGACTTTGACGCAGAGCTTCGTTCTGCCTTTTTTCCTCTTTTACAATGCTGCGTTTACTCGCACCACGTTTATTCCGTTAACTTTTTAACAGAAAATCCATTAGTGCATGCATGTACGAGAAGTCAAATTGTGGTTTTTGGTATGGCGAATAATGGTGATTTTTCTTTAATTAACGTTTAGTTCGAGCCACTGGTTGCTCGCGCAAAGGAGATATTTATGACTATAATGATTGGTGTGCCTTCTTGTTTCACTTTGATGTGAGTTTGCAAACGCTGTCTTTTTATACGACTAGCATTTGTGTTTTTTTTTTCACCACGTGTTTTGCAATTTCAATTAGTTTCGAGTTTCCAAGTTAACAACTTTGTTTCTTACTGCTTTGATTGAAATCACATTTACTAGTACAGTTTTTAAATTAATTTATATGATATCCTTTGAAAATACAAACGTAAAAGATTCCAATCACGAACCATTATTTTACTTTTAAAAGAAATAATTAATAACTTTTAAAATGCTAAAACTTAGTATAAAACAGATGTTTGCTTAACGTTTGAAATCCAATTAACGTTACACAAACTCGGTCGATGCTGATAACCGTCGGAAAGTATCGTATAATGTTTGAAATGGGATGTCAATCTCTCTTGATAGTTGATAAATGAACGAGCCATCTGCCTTAGTTTTGACTCATCGATCCTGATATTAACTCCCGCTCGTATCCGCTCTGCTTTAGGTGCCTCGTAACTGTAATAGCTATAATTTTGAAATGATTAAAGTTACTATTAATATTTATACATATATTATATTATTAATTATACATTTCTTATTCGCGTATAATTATTATTTATAATTTACAAAATGACCTCTCTCATCGAATACACAATATATAGTATTACTCTTTCGAGATTCATTAATATTTTATTAATACGTAATCCGTAATATAAAAATCAATAGTTGAAATTGTAGAAGCAAATTTTATGATGATAATACTCTGTATAAAACTTTTTAGAGATCTTTTATATTTTAAACGTAAAAAGTTCGCTTTAAATTTATTTTTCATGAATACTCATTTTAACCATAAAAATATGTAATATTTTTATACTAAATTCGCAAATTTTTATCTGTATTATCAGATAAATTTCCATATTGCTAAAACGAAGTAATTTCAGAATTTCTTTGACGTCTACACGTATAGGAAGAGAAAATGAACGACAACTCGTAATTCACTTTATATTAAGAGCACTCTCAAGTGTTTTTACGCCGAAGTTAACCTAAAAAATTCCTTTTAAATTTTTATTCATAAAAAGCACCTTGAAATATGTTCAAGAATTTATCTTTCTCTAAATTCTTCAGTATAATCACAAAAAATGGCTCAATTTTTCTTTGAACTTTGAAATGATCTAATAAATAAACTCTGTACCTCATGAAACTGTTAGCATAATTTATAAAGTTTATAAGTACCGGAAGTAAAATTGGTCAGCCTGAAATTTTCAAATACTGATTCGCTGTAATGCTGATTATCGAACGCATTAAATTTCCTCTGGGAAATTGTATTATCTTAGAATCAATAATTTCTTTATTGTATTATTCCTGCTGTATTTTCGAAATGCAAATTGACTTGACCGCAATATTATACTTCCCTTGCAATATCTGCGGAATATTCCGCGAACCTTAAATAATCTAATATTATAATCGTAACTATATTACGTTTAGAAAGATACAAATTATTAAAGATTAGTCTTCTTTTGCTCAATAAAATACAGTTTTATTTCTATAGCCAATGTTTTAACAAATCCCGAAATTCATAAGAGGATCTGACATTTATGACCTAATCATAAATTGGTGGTTCGTCGAATTAGCAAGCACTCACCGTAAACACGATTAAAGTTTCAATAAAATTTAATGGGACGAAACGTATAATGAATACAAAAATGGCACAGTATGTTGTTACGCTCGACAGCTAAATTGTATTTGAATTTAATAATTCTGCTCTTGTATAGTACGGAATTATTCCCGCGAAATACTTATTAAATAATGTGTTCTCGGTATATGCTATAAATTATATTCGATGCAAACTAGGTGTACCTATTTTGTAATAAAGCTAAATATTGACTGTACGTTGAATATTCCGAATAGTAGATGCATTGTAAATAGAAGTGAAAAGTTGTAAGAAATAATATTTTCATAATAATACTAGCAAAATTAATTTTGTAACACCCTCGTTGATAGAAAAGACAATTATACTTACCTAAGTACTTTCAAGATCATAATACTGAATAAATAAAAACATTCTATATTAAAATTAATAATGTTTTTAGCATGGAATCAAATAATACACAAAGATGAATAAATTGCTCAAATAATAAATTCAGAGTTAACGCAAAAGCAATGGGGAAAAAGAAAAAAACGAATTATGCATCAAACAAAGTGGGAGTCAGGAAAATGCCTCGAAAGAGACGCTTCAGCAAACGAGCACCAACATGTGCTCTGCAATTTCGCTCGAAAACGTCGGGGGGGAGGATAGGGAGAGGAGGGCACGAGGGGAACATCGCGACGACGCGCATGCGTTTCGCCCTCCTCTTCCAGTTGCTCCTCCGGCTCCCTCCTCTCTTCCCGATTCCCCTCTCCCCGTCAAAACATTTCGCTTTTGCTCGGATTTCAAATTAACTCGGATGTGGCGTCCTGGAAAACACTGTCTTTTCATAAATGAAATTCGTTATTTTTCTGCGAATTAAGGTTTATTTACGTCGCACCTGAAGGCTTGATGATTTATCATTGTATTTAGTTTTTGTAACTATAGTCCGTGTGGTATAGTGAGCAATTAAATTTATTATAAAGTTATTATAACAACAGCGTACTTTAGACGTAGCCATTTTGAATACATGAGTATGCATACTAAGGGAAATATGCAAAGTAGGCAATATCATATTGCTTTTTTAATAAAAAGTATTACCTTATTCCTAGATTTTATAATAAAAAATCGTAATCGTGGTGAATAAATTTCAGTATTATTCTATGGCAGAGGATTTTCTTTTGACTAAAAATTGTACTTTAATATTTGAAAGCTTTGAAATACTGTATTATGAGAAAATAAAGTAAGAATTTATTTTATCTGAAATTAAATTTCTTCTTTTTTTACGACTTAAAACCTATTCTGTCCATCACACGACAAAACAATTCTATTACTCTTGCGTTCCCTTCGACCACTTTTATTTATTAAACGAAACAAGTAACGTATTCTAATTATCAAAAGCCATCGCGTGAAACGCCCTTTACCAACACCGCCCTACTAATTTCTAATTTCCATCGTTCGTTTCCATCATCCGGTAATTTCCAGCCCTCTCGGCTCGTTTTTTCAACTCCCAGTTTATAGCCCTCTCTCAATTCGTCCTTATCTCTCTCCCTCTCTCTCTCTCTCTTACTTTGCGCGCCATTTTCTTCCATTTTCCTCGCCCCCCGCCGCCGCACTATATCTCACTTCTGTTCGCTCGCGCGAGCACGGGAGCAGGCTCGAGCAAGTCAAACACACAAGCCTATATAGCCGGGCCGGCTCTCGCTCGCCCCCGCGCGCTCTCACGCTCGTCTCTGTGTATGTGAGTTCGTGTATCCCTCTGCGTGTGTCTGCGTGTGCGTCGAATTTTCATGCTGCAAAATGGATGAGTGTTTCCCGGATAAAACGTGAAAATTTGTTTCGCGTTATTGCGAGCTTTAAAATGACGCTTAAAATATTCTAAATTGTCATAATTGTTTCGCGAATTTGAGAAAAATTCTATTTGTTCGCTGAAACGTTATTATTGTAAATAACTGCTTACTGCGATCAATATATCAAACTACGTATTTTGATGTTATATACGTACGTTGATATTGGATTAAAATTAGGCCATGAATTTAATTACTCACATATTTATATTTATATTAAATAAAGTGCTTTTACGGACAAAAATATAATTATGGAATATTTAAGTAGTAATGTGACAAATTAGTCAGACATTTTATACAATAAAGCACTTTTTCCAGTTTATTAATTTAAAAAAACTGCAATAAACAATTACTTGCCATTTAACGTCTTTATAAAATTAAAGAAATGAAATTACCCTTATAATTCGTTTTCTTTCGTGGTACAGCGGTGGTATAGATTTTATATAGATAGAACTCTTGGAGCAAAAACCACTCATATATCCCTAGGCATCCGCCTTTCATTTGATAAAGTATCTCTTTCTTCGAACTAACCTATTTTACGGTAAAATTCTTTCTTTTAATACAATTATTTTAATGTACTTTTTCTTATTTTTTCATGTTCCACTTTGATATCAAATATTTAAAGATAAAAGATTAACCAAATAATTCTTAGTTACGTAGTTTTCTTTGTTATGATAAACCTGTCAAAACTTCTACCACTATATGTCTATTCTTTTATGTCATCTTGATATAAATGGTTACCTCAAAGTACAGGGATAAAGTAGTAAAGTAAAAAAGAATATAATAATTATATATACAACACATCAATATATAAAACTAAAACAATCCGTTATTTCTTTATTCCTGCACTTATACATAATACAATTATTACGATATTTAGTAGCGACATACGTTATCCTCGTGATAGAAAAAACTTACAATATTTCTATTACTCCATATTAATAATCATTCCAACTCGACCATAATACCATAAAAAAATCTCAACTGCAAAACCTCTCACTTATCGTGCAGTTAGCCTCCCATTTTTTCCCCTTTATCTCGCGTTCCAGAGCGCGGCGCGCCATCCCCCTTCCCCTAATCGACGTCTCTCGCCCCACCCCTATATACACACATCCAGCACACGTACACCCTCCTCTATGCGCTTCTTCTTCTTCTTCTTCCCGCTTCCAAGTGTATCTTGCAGCTTTCCCCTCCTCTCTGTCTCTTGCGTATATACGACATATACACAAAGCAACCTCGGCCTGCAACCCCGTACATACACCGAGACACGAGACTGCCCTCTCACATTATTTATCACGGCGATTCTCAATAAACCGCGCCGGCATCAGTTTTCTTTCCTTCTTGAACAGGCTACACACACACACACACGCGCACACTAGTTCCGTAAAGTTATCCCCTCGAAGAGACGGCAAGGACTCGTGAAGTAATAAAACGGATTTATTTCGATCTATTACGGCCAGACTGCGCGCGGCGACGTTTCGAGATTTCGAATGCCGTGCGCGGTGCGCGGGAACTGATGGAGTTGGAGGGGACAGGTTTAGTGGAATGGCCGTAGGCAAATGAGACCGTAGAAAGTTTGAATGAATTTTTTAATAGGTTTTGATAATAGATTTTCTATGGAATTATGTCACATTGTTATATGGTGATTATATACTTTAAGATGGAGTTTCAAATGATATTTTCGTATATAATTGAAAAATAGAAATGTTTTCATTTTAAACGAGATCAAAAAAGTCATCAGTGGTTATCAACGACTAGAGTAAAAATAAAACATAAGTGCGGTTACTCCGAAAATCATAAAAATTGAAAATAAATGATTAAAAAAATATTGTTTAAAACTTCACAATATTTTGTATTTGTATCACAAATAAAACGTTATGTACGAAAATCCAAAGTACGACTGTATAAAATCGAATAAATGTTTCATCCTCAGAAATATTATATAATTAAAATACCCTTAGACATCTATAAAATATTTCGTAGCTCCTTATAATTAATGAATTTACACTGAATTCAAGTATTTAACGGAATGTATCCGTGCGAAAACGTCAATATACCATTGCCTAGCGCGAAATGCTTTCAAGCGTTAGTCCAAGGCCGTTTTAAAATGTGAAGAAAATTGTTGTGCTAGTAAAAAGGAAAAAATGCAAAAGTTTACGAGAAACTTCGCAAAACAAGCACATTTTTATTAAAAAATATAATTGTTTGTAAATTATTATGATTTTTTAAATATTTTTAATCGTTATATATATTTAATATGTATCAATGCTTGATTTATATGCTATTAAACATGTTAAAAAAAGAAAATGAATGATTACGCTCTTCTATTTTTATACCTCTTTAATACTTCAATTTATTATTATCATATATTATTTACAAAATACCATAAAAAATGTTTTTATAAATTTAATTAAAATATCATAAAAACCATCAAAACTTTATGGCCGTCGAGGAATTTCGAATTTAAAAATGTTTTTATACTTCATTTAAAAAGTAATTTAAGAAGATGGAAATAGGTCACTATAGGTATTTTAAACGTTGGAATAATGTTATAACTATTTAGATTACATAATTTGACTTTTCTCATAAACGTGTAGAATAGACACTTATGAGCCTTACGTAATTTCAGAAAGTATAGTTTCGTCTTCATTCAGCTAGAGCTAGCAATTCTACTAATTTTCGATTATTTTCCTTTTAATAAAATGTTATGGAGAAAAAGGACTTTTTTTACTTTTTTACCTTTTTCAATAACAAAAAATATACTTGAATTTGAATAAATTCTCTTATAAAAGTATTTTATAATACACCCTACAACTTTTTAAATGATTTTCAAAAGCGATATCAATTTCGTAAATTACTGCGACAAAGACAATAAATCGATAAATAAGAGTTCCAAAGCTCGAACGCCACCGAGCGCTCAATTTTTCGGCAAATCCAGCGTAATCCCAGTAAGAAAAATCCCACCGGATTTGCTCTGCCCATCGATCCGGCGACTATTCCAATCACAACACATTCTCTCTCCCTGTATACAGCTGGTTCCGCGAACCCCCCTCCCCCGGTGTGCAACCACAAAATCGAAAATCGACGCTCTCTCGCGGTACAATCGATAAAGAATTAACCTCCGACAATATAAAGCGCGCATATATAGGCGCGTGTCATCTATGGCGAGCCTCGAATTTTCGACCGGAATTCATCACGCGAGTGTATATAGAGAAAGAGAGGGAACGACCCTTCTCGACGCGCGTGAAATGTGATACTCTCTCTCTCTTTCTGGCACGCGCGCATTTGCGGATCACGAGGGGAGTATATATGCTTACTGCCGAGACGGTACTGCATTAAAAATTAGCGAAAAAGGTGGCAAAGATTAGCCTGAATAAATGATTTAATTTTGGAGAGCCATTGTAATTTGGGGAACTTCATTGGGCTCCGCTCTTTATTTAATTTGGGGGGATAAATGAAAATGTATGTGTAATTTTAATGGTGTATAAAAGCAATTAGAAGTTGTTTACAAATGAATTTATCATTTTTATGTAGAATTTCTCTTTCAGCTTAAATTATAGCATCATGTTTAATTAATATTTTATATTTTACTCTTTCAAATTCCTAAATTTTTAAAAATATGAAAATTTTGTTAGTTAAATGTGAAAATATGTTTCAAACAAGTATGCATTTATTTAAATAAATTTACATAAATTGTACGTGTACAGTATTTTAGCAAATTATACTGAATTTCATCCCATATAACATCTCTGTAATGTTAAAATTGAAATAAAATAAACTTAATATTGTTTAACCATTCACCCATTTTTTAATATTCTCTTCAAGTATATTCATCTTATTATTTAGTTAATAAACTTCTAAGAAAGTAAGATATGCAGCTAAGAATCTTATATAAATTATACGTATAGTCCGCTCACTAATACTCTTATTCACACGCTTATTCCAGTTAGAAAGTACAGAGATACTTATTAATAGAGTATCGGTTTTTCGCATTATATGCTCTTGTTCTGTTCTCTCTTACTAAATGTCTCTTACATCAGATTTCATCAGAAAATTTCTACCTTACTTTTCACCCGGTCAATTAAACAGTATTTTCTACATTCTTTATATCTTTAATTTCACATAAATATTGATGTAGCACGCAAAAAAAAACTTTGTTAGGAAAGCAAAAGGTTTTAAGCAAATGTTTTTTTTATTGGAAAAAGCAACGTGTATTGATTTACGTAAAATTATGACGTGTAAACATGCAAAAAAGAAATATATCCTTTTCACTTAATTACACCAAAAACTGAATGTCATCAAAATAAGAAGTTTAAGCTAACAAAAGTTTATCCACAATCTACGGTTCAAAGTTTAATTATTACTTTTATGTATAGCTTTTCTTGTCGTTATTGGCGACCAGCACTACGAATTATCAACCAAGCATTATACATAAAATACAATGTTTCCTTAAACCGTGACTTTCATTTCTGAATCCTATATTTTTTATTTTTTTTTAGCTTTGTCATCATGAAACATGTACTTAATCATCATACAGACCACTGCTAAAATACCAAAGCTATTTAATGTAAATTTTCTCAACCTCAACATAGGAAAACTAACGACCCTACGATCTCGCAAAACATCTCGGAATTCCGTAAACCAATTTTCTCTCTCTCTCCCTCGCGCGACTTGATGACGCGCAGTTAAAATCACTTTTCGCCGGCGCACATCTCCGTTGCAGCGCACATCTGTCTCTCGCTTTTTGTCCCTCTCTCTTTTTCTCTTCTCTCTCTCGCTCCCTGTGCGCATTCCGAAATCATTACGCGCGCGCGGATTTCGCGACGCGCCGAGAGCGTCGGTCGCGTCATCGTCATCGATCACATATATAGAAACACGAGGCGTTGCAAAGCCGTGGACACGAGGACGACGAGGGATGGGAATTTTGTGTGTGTGTGTCTGCGTACGTGTATGTGTCTGAATTCGTGGTCGGGGAACGAGGCGAGAGAACTGCCTGCCTGCCGCGCGGACGGACGGATCGTCCATCTTGTTCTGAGCCCTCCTCGAATTGATTGTCATTAATTGTTTGAATTGCTGGCGTTTAGGGAATGAGAAATAGGTTTGAGCTAGAGAATGAATATTCGATTGTTTGTTTACTGGAAAAACAACGCAGACAATGATTTTGTTGATCCATTTTTCATTTATTTGATTGATATAAAAGGTATACATTTTTCACGAATCCTTTTTTTGTTATATAAAGGCGATATTATTGGACATTAAAAAGTTATTTTTATATACCGAGTATCGCACAACCTATGCAATTTTATGAGATAAATATTTATGAAATAATATTTTACATGTCAAAATAATTTATGCGCAAACAATTACGAATATTGTGTATATATATATAAATTTTAAATAAAAGCGCTACCCAGTGCAATCAAAGAATTCGTTATCATTGATATATTTTATGTATTTTTATATATGAAACATTTTCCAATTTAATCGCCAGATATATATTTGAATAAAATAATACACTGATACTTAAAATAAATACTATAAAAGCGCCTGCATTAAAAGTATTTACAATGAAAAATGTTTCATTCTCTTTCATCAAATTTGAGTGACTTGAATAATTCATCGATAATAGATTGCTATATTGTCGACTACAATAAAAAATAGAAAATGAATGCAATGACCAAACGAGAAACAAAGCGAGGGCAGTAACTCTCAACGCGGGCCGCCATGAAATCATCAAATTTACGATGAAAAGGTCTCGTGTGCCCGCCCGCGGTCTACTCGACTCCTCATCTCCCGTGAGAATACTCTGACCTTCCCGGCCCGCTCCGCGCAATGTTTATGTAACGACAAACGGGCTGCATTAAAAATGCACACCGCTATGGCTCTCCTCCTCATCCTCCTCCTCCTCCTGCTCTGCCGCCGTTACCGCGACAACTGAGAACCACTGTCGCGCGGAGAGAGCACGCGCAGGTTGACTGCCCCCTTCTACCACCACCACCGCCGCCGCCGTGCCGCCACCGGCAGCGCTTCTCTCCGTCTACACCCCCACCCCCGCGAAGAGAGGGAAGGAGGAAGAGCGAGAGAGAGAGAGTCTATCTGCCACGCCAATCGATACGCGCTTAATTAATCAGGCTCTCTCTCTCACTTTTGCTTTACCCTATCCCCCTCTCTGAATGGTTTCCCTCTCCAAGCACGCTATAGCGGCGACCCTGTTCGCGATGGATTTGGGATGTTTTGAATGATAAGATTTCGGATGATTTTCCTGCGGGAAATAAGTGGTGGGCGAAATTTTCATCATTTCGAGAGCGATTTTTTAGCACTTTTCATGTGATATACATGTTTTTGCTTGATGTAGAATAGTTGAAAAAAGAATTTTTTTTTATAATAGATTTTTTCTTTATTAAAAATTGAAGGAAACTTTGCTTTTACTGTTATAAATTCTTATCGATTTATATATTAATAAGATTTCAAAATAAAAATGATATTGAAAAATGTAAATTATATTTTATATGTATAATATTGATATAAAATTATAAAATATAAAATGAGAAGTTTAGAATAGAGTAGTTTGATGTTTTATCTGAATTTATAAAATATTAACTGTATTTTAGATATTTTATAACTAATGTTGCCCTTTTCTTTCATTTCAGGTAAGTCGAGGCGATCAATAAATATAAGTACTTAAAACCTTCCCAAGTTTCGTAAGTATACATCGGAAAACTTTTTCTATCATCAATTAATTACGTCAGTAAAAGAAATAGCAAGAAATGGACTCTCTAAATTCGAATAACTTATTTAGACTGAATTTTATACTTATTCAATTTTAGAGAGCAAGTTTCGTAAATATAAAAAATTAAAAAACCGACTTCCATATTTTTTTATTTTATTTTCAGTTTTAATAAAAGTATAAATAACAATGATGCCACATCCACTGAATGTATAAATTTAGTTTTTCTCGAGTTAAAAAACCGATTTGTCAATTAACTTACAACGACACACTCAGGCCTTAATTTCGTTGCCACAACTCGTCGACTCGCGAGGGAATCGATCATTCACCCCTATTCGCTGATGCGCAATGTTATTGAAACACACAGCAAGAAGAGAGGGGGAGAGAGACATAAAGAGAAAGGGAGGGGGAGGAGTGGGAGGAAGCGAGAAGTTTCGGGATCGCTCGGAGGGAGCGACGTGTCAGCCTCGTTACCGCGCAGTTCGAGATGGTATATAACTCGCACCTGCAAATTGACGGCTTTAATCACGGGATAACAGGATGTTTATCATGTTATTCTTCTGGCATTTAAATGGGGCCAATTGAATGAAGATCAAACAAGAGTTGAAGATTGTTGAATAAAGTTTTTCTCCCAGCCTTATAGCCTCATGAATTGCAAATGAGAAAAGAGAAGTTGTTTCGGAGAGGAAAATAAAAAGCTAATTCACCTCTGCGCTATTACATTTGTATTAAATATGAACGGCTGCCAAATGAGAATATACTGCAGACTAAAGATAAAACTGCTCGTTTTGGAAAGGTCGGCGAACTTTGTTCCATTAAATATGAGTGCCGTGTACTAAACTAGATACGCGGGAGGGCTTTTCATTTGATTTTCGGTAAAAATTTTCGTCCAAATTCTGCTGTCTGAAAAGATCGTTAATAAAGTAGCAACGTATAAAAAATTTCAATAACTTTATAACATTATTCATGATTATTTTTTGTCATATTCAACAAACAATCGTAATTGAAAAACTAAATTTCGTAATCCAATGTATTAAATTCGAGTAACGCATTATAACAGGCGCCTTTGTATATCAAATTACTTTGTCATTTTCTTGAACCGCCTCTACAGATTCTCGCGCATTATACTGCAATAACCTAGTTTCCATTATCTAAATTAGATTCAGTGGGTGTGAATAAAAGGATTTAAATTAAAAAAGTTTCTAAGCGACAAGAGTCTTTTTTCGTAAAAAAAAATCAACAGTGTCGAGGTTCTCCTCTTGCGCAATTATCGATTTTGCGTTATTTTATATTTTAAGCGAATTTGTTGAACGAAGTTTCTAAGTTTATAATAAATCTGAAGATTTCCAGTCTCCAATTAATACACTTTTACAGTTAACGAACTTTTTGAAATTGGACTCTAGAGGGCTTTTCATCCGGCTGGTATTATCGGTTTAAATCGTTATATCCGATAAAAATTGTGATATTTTTTTTTCGTTTTTCTTGGTTAATTTTTTTATAACTTATTGTCAATCAATAAAAATATATTTCAAAAATATATAAGTACATAATGAAAAAAAATCAGCAGAGAGAATAATGATGAAAAAACCATCCTGTCCTTTACACCCATTTTGACAATCGGCCGAAATGAAAGCGAAAAACTCGAAAGCGCGCGGGGCCCTCTCGTTCACTCGTTCGCGGAAATGGTTCATCCATTGTTTGTATAAATAACGTGGGGAAAGTCGTATAGCCGCGCGCTATACAGGGGCGGCTGGGTATTGGAACGATAACGAGAAAATCGATGGAAGCCAGCATATACATGCACACATACGTATACATAGACACGGCTGCGCTTCGCTCGCTCGCTCTCTCCCACTCGGCGCGCAAACTTTCGGAAAATTAAACCTTCCGCCCGTTCTCTCTCTCGGGCGCGCAAGTTTTCGAATAACGCCGCCCCGACGCTCTGGAAGTTTATTCAGCGCAAAAAGTCGCGTCTCACGTGTGAATTTCGCGTTTTGAGGCTCGCCCCGTTGTATATAGCCGAAAACTCTGCCACCCCGTCAAGTAATTATTTCGTTCGGTTACCACGGGACGAGCGCGACTCGCCAATTATTTGTTCGCCCGAGGAGAGGGAGACAGCTGGGAGTTTGCTCACTCGCTCTTTGTCTTGTCAATCGTTGCACGAAATTTAATTGTCTTGCGTTCGATATATATTTGGTCACGTTGTTATTGTGAATAGTTTTTTTTTATTGTGAATAAGCTTTTGTGAACCCCTCTTATTTCTTATAATCGCAAATAAATATATCAGTGTTTTGTTGCTTTTTATTGTCAAACAATTTATGTGTTGGGATATTTTTGCGAAAAACTTTCTTATCTGTCGCTCGAGTAAGATACTTTTAATGTTATTTTAATGCTAATAGTATCAATATTTTAGAGCGACAGCAACGATAAAGTTTGTAGTAAATTCATGAAAGCCAAATCCCCCGCCTCTATGAAACCTGTTATATCACTGAAAATAAAGATAAACCTCCAACTAAACTCTTCTTAATTTATGAGATATTTCTGAGTCAGTTAAATTTATTATTCTGTGTATTTCTTCATTTAAACTTTGAATTATTAATAGTTAAAGTGCTAGTGAAACATCGTCTACTCGTTTGACAAGTTATCAACGCAGACGCAAAAATGATTAATACTACATATATATAATAAGCGTATTACTAATATTATATCAGATAATAAATTTACTATACCACACCGCAAAAAAAAAAAACTTTCAGACTAATTGATAGCCACACGTCCATTACCCTGCAAATAATACGAAACTGAATTTCGAAATACATTTCAATTTAGTAAAAATAAATTAAATCGAATTCATTGTATTAAATAAAGTGACCAAAATTTACCTAGTATCCTGTTATCAAGTAATGAAATCAGCCAGAGCACACACGCTATAGAGCTGTATACACATACGTGCGCACTCGTATAAACGCGCAGGCGCGCGTTAGCATGCACGGGAGAATCGCAAGAGAGCATTTGAACTCTTGTAAGTCGAGCTTTTGCCCGCGTTATATGGCGCGCGAGAGCTGCATCGTGCGCGTACTCGTCGAAAACCCGGCCGCCGCGATAATGGTCTTCTCAGGGATTTGGCTGTGAATTGCGGCGATCGAACTTTTGCCAGACGCTTTGTAAAATTTAATCGTTATTTCAAAGGGAAAAGTGGACGGACAGGTTTTTTTTGTGTGATGTCAATGGTGGTAACATTCTTTTCTTTTAGTAGAGCATTATTTTAGTGTCTTATGGGAGATGTTAATAAAAATATCAAGTGATTAATTTGTAGTGCCTATATCATTTTATAATGTATAAAAGTAGTGAATGATTGTCTTACAATTTTGTAAATTGAGAACCAACAACGGTAAAGTTTATTTTTCAACAAGAATGACTGCAAACATAATTACGTAACAATCAACGCTTTATGCTTAAGACAATTTGATTATTCAACGTTTGTCTATGCAATAAAATTGTTTTAAAAGCGAGTTCGTTGATGTACAGTATAATAGAGATAAGCGTGCAATTCCGAGAACACAAAGCTTTATTTCAATATTTAAAGCTTAAGTACATATTAAGTACGCATTTTAGAATTGGATCTCTGCGTTCAAATTTTGACATGAATTTAATTTCACGTAGATCCATTTGAATTTATAATTCTCTAGGGAAATATGAACATTAGTTTCTTGTTTAAAATGTACGCATGATGCAGAAAAATATAGATGAGAAATTTTCATTAAAAAATAGTATTTGTTTTCTTTATCAAAGTAATATATATGTTTTCTACATGATAGGAAGTTCAAAATGTAGCTAAGAAAAAGGAGGTTAATTGGATATCGGTGTGGAGCTAAAGAAGTTCATGTTATTCTAGGGCTTCGCGAGAGTAAGACAATACAATATTTTTGTAATTATCGTCTTGCTCTTGCAAATTCTTGGAAATTTCTCTCTTGTCTTGGTCTTTTCAGTCAATATGAAAAGTATTATTGTCTTGTCTTGAAATTCTTCATCATGTTGGAGATACGCAGACATGCGACAAAAAGCGAGTCGATTGTTGAAAAATTAGAGGTTCAAGTAGAAGAAGA
>UXGD01001450.1:0-34773 GCA_900474315.1 Torymus auratus
TAGAGGCGGTAGGCATCCCTTTTGTCTCTCTCTCTTAAAAAAGTGCCGAGCAGTGAAAGAGAAGCGCGAGCGCTTGTGTGTCAAATACAAGTTTTTTTATTTTAAATTTATATATTGCATATTGAAGCCATTTTTATTACTTTACTATATATTGAATGTAAATTAAGTTTGAACAAGAATTTAAATTAAGTAATTATAAATTTTGTATAATTAATTAAAAATTAGAAGAACCTATTTTCGGTAAAGTTTATTTCGAAAGAATGAAGGAAGTCACAAAAAATTTGTTCAACATTAATAAATATTTCAACGGTATTAGTAATAATTTAGAACTTATAAGAGTCATACACGTATAATTTGTAAAACGAAAAATGAAGTAGAGAAAACAAGATTGTATTGGCTTTTTCAGAATTTATAAAAGCGTTACATCCTTCCAAAGTTATCTATCAGCTCAAAATTGACCAACAAAGTACAAGAAATACACTAAGAATAGTGAAAATCCCGCATGTACACGATTTTTCATATATTTTTGTGTATTTACATAGCTCTTTCAGATTGAAGACAAAATTTGATAAAAAAATTAAATGAATTTATGCTTTTACCTTTAATTAATAGCAGCTATAATCGCAAATTTAAAAATATTATGAAATTTTAGTGCTTCGAGGAAAAAGCAATGTAAAGATAAAAATCTATGCCGCTAACGGCGTTGCAAATCTGTAAGCGCGTAGTTATGGAATTTCTTCTGCTTCTATCTCCGTTCTCTTATGTATATCTTTCTCCGCGATCCCCACCGTGTGCCGGCGGTTCCTTTTAAAAGAGCTCCCCCACGCGCGCTACAAACATGAAATGCCACATTCGCCATTCTTTCCACTCAAATTCCCCCCGTTCGCGGATACGCCTATACGTATACATAGACCTGTAGGAGCAGCGCGGTGTTGCTGCACCTAGCTTTTAGAAAGGCACGCCGCAAGGTGGATGCACCGCCCGACATGCCAGCTACATACCTCTCTCGGTCTACACTGCCAGGCTGAATGAGGGAAAGATAAAACGAATCGGTTGGGCAAGCGGGCACTTGAATCCTCGTAATAATGATGTCACGGGTCGCTGCATCTTGAATTTCAATCAACTACGTTCAAAGGGTTAATGAGCTTATTCTAGTGCACGGGATTGTTACTTAATATAGAAGATAGTAATCGTCATTGTTCTGAGAATTTCATTACATTCAATCGCAGAAAAGATTAATAAAACTTTTTTAAATTTCTTGTATATTAAAAAGTCATTTTTTGAGGTAAAACATTACCTACATTCTTAAGTCAAATATTTTTTGTGTTGTAGTAAGTATATCTTTTACTATAAGAAAAAATTAAGAGAGATCAAAAAATACTTTTGTCCGTGGCCCGACATTTTGTTTTTTTGGTCTTCTTCACCTTAAATTTTAATTACGGTATATCTTCAGAATAAAAAGGTTCAGGCCACGGCAGAAATGATATATTTCAAGAAGTCAATTAAGTAATCAAAATAACTGTATTGGATAATTTTACATATTTAGCAGCTACCGAATTAACATAGTATTGGGAAAATAGTTACAGGGCCGAAATTATTAGCATTATGTCCGCGTCTTTTTATAGTACCCATACAACGCTGAGTACAAATTTGAAAATTTCTTCAAAAATAAATATAAAGATATATTTACGTGTTTTTATACGCATCAAAATTGCGGAAGAGATTAAGATATTAAGCATCATGAAAAGTAAATTTTTTATTTCCTTTGATGCCTAAATATTCCATGGTATAGAAAATTAACGATATTTTATATAGTTATCGAGTTAATCAAATGAAAACATTATCATTACATAAAAGTAGTATTTTCAGTAGTTAAAATGCCAATTAAATTGGTACAGCAGAAAATTGTTTTTAGTCATAAAGTTAGGTAGAAAATAAGTGATTTATGGTTACCATTTCTACCAGGGTTGTTATTCCAATTAAAAAGATAATTAAGTAGCTATCTTAGAGACAGAAATTTCTTTATTAAGCTATAATATTTCGCCTAAATCACTTAAACTTACTGGCAGCGTATAAACGATAATAGCTGTCGATGTCGGTCAACTTTCTCCAATATTTGTTAAATGATGTAATTTTCTGACACATTCAATTTCTTTTATTATCAATTAATATAATAATCACGTATTCGAAATTACCAGTTCGATATTCAAAACCTCATTATTCGCGCGTTTATAGTTTGCCGTCTCTATGAACATAATTTGCTTTAAAGTCCATTGTTCTCTATATAATACGCTGCCGCGGCGTGTGCTGATCTTTTAAACATAACCGATATTTACGCAGCGTAGCTTTCAACCTGTAATTTGATGAGTCTAACCTTGGAATCTTTTACGTATATCCAAACTATTTAATATAGGTAGAAAATAATAGGACCGGTATGCTGATGAGCAAATTGTGCTGTCAGAGATCATAAATAATTTAATAAAATCCTATTTTTACTGATTTGCAAACATGAAGAATTTTTAAAAGAGTTCAATGCTAAAACTTTAATGAAAGTATAAAGTTACTGAAAAATGAATTGATCGAAATAAATCAAAAATGCATCTACTATGCAATTATCAGACGATATCTACTCATATATTTAGAAAAAAAATTGCAAGAAATATGACAACAGTGTGAAACCTTTTCATCTAACCTCGATCTCCAACTCTCCTGACGAATAAAACGCGAGATTTATCTCTCAGCGTGTGGGTAAACCGGGCAAAATAACTCGAGCCGACACTTTGATTTGCTCTACGGATCGTCGTCACCTGGCGTAACGGTATCCATATCGCCTTGACACGCTCGATACATAGCTTTTTCCCTCTCTCGTTCTGTCTCGCGCTCTCTCTTCTTCCTGCTCCCTCCGTTCGTCCTATGTTTTCGCTCAATGGCCGCGCTCGTGTATACGAATTTCCATCCGGTGTCGGTCGAATGTGAATTCCGTGACGTAGGATACGTGAGCGCGGTTATGACCGGCGCGTGAAAACGGACTCCCTGCGTATATATACCGAATCGTACACCTCGATAACGCGAAATCCACGCGGCGAAAACAAACACTGCGGAGTCGTAATTCCCCGCTCGATCGTCCCGCGCGCCGCACATCGTCTGTAATCACATCTTTTTGTGTGTGCCGGCGATTTCATGCAATTGTTTTATACTCTTTGAGTTATCCTTTTTTTGTCGTCATCGGTCGTCGTCGTTGCGTTATTTCATCGCGGGAGTTTCTATGCAAGTACTTGCGTTTATGTAAAGCTGATTATCCAATCTTCTCTTCCTTGACGTCTAACATTATTTATTGTGTGCGGTAATGGACGTTGCGCGGAGCTGCTGCATTTCCTTGAAAATTAACTTGATAAATGCAGTTTTCGTTAGAGAAGATCCAAGCACGTTTATATAAATTTATGGTGCTTTTAGTAATCTCTTCTGAAACTAAAGGTAAATTTTTCATCTAATAAGAGTAACATTTATTATTTTCATGATAAACAAGCGAAATTGCAACATATATGATTTTAAATTTCACGATCACTCTTAAAATATTTAAGTTTTATTACATTACGCTTACATAAAACATATGTTTATTGTTGTTTTTTATAACCATGAAAGGAAGCAAAAAAGGAAACGTGAATCATACTAGGGTAACCGATTCAACTGCAAAAACTGTCAAAATCCAAAGTTCATTGAATTTTTTATAACAAAGACGCCGTGTCTGTTGATAGTTGGATCTCTCATTACACCAAAAATATATAAAAAAACCGAGCTTTCTCTGCGAAGTATATTTCTCTTGATACAAGGCAGCTGCAAGAATCATACAACTTCTTCGAAATGGTACTTTTGTTTCAGACATTATTTGCACAGTCACCCAGGCGCAAGTGCGCGCAATACAGCCCGTCGCGAGAATATACGTGTATATAAAAGTAAATATTGCAGCCGCACAGTTCGCAGACTCGGCATTCCGTGAACTCGCGCGTGCGGGATTGCGCTTACGTATGCAGCGTCATACGTCGCCGGAATGAATTAGTCTGCTACGGCGGCGAATTAGTCTTGGCGCACCTGTTAGCGTGGTTATACAGGGTGAGCTTTAATACCGTCTCCGTCTGCGCTTGCCCTGCTGTTATTGCGAGCACGCGCGCCCCGACCTTATCGACGGAAATTTGCTTGCGTGCGAGAGAGGTCGAAGAGGGAGCTAATTCTCTGGTTCCCTAACGCCGTTTCGTTTATGCAGCGACGGTATAACGGATGATTTTCTGATTAATTGCCTGCATGTAAGATTTAGAGACGTGGTTTGAGAGACACACGAGATCGAGGTGGTTAATGAAGAAGATTATGAGCATGCGAGTAAAAAATCCCGTGTGACTTTGGATTTTTGTGGAAAAGATTATGGATTCTGGATAATACGTTGTTCGTCGCCGTAAGAATACTATATAGTTCGTATTTTCAATAGTGGAATATTATGGTTCATGCTTATATAAATCATACTGGCTTCAATGGTTTTTATCTATTTAATATTGTTATAAACTTGCTATTTATATTCATTATACATTTATCAGAATCTACATAAATAATGAAGTATCCAGATATTTAAAAAAAATAGCAGTAATTAAGTAGGTTAACAAAATTATTGTTGAATTAAAAATAGCTTTTTTTTATTTAATTCATACATTCGTAATGAAAAGCGTCTTTAATAATAAAGCTTCTCATTATAGTAACTCATTATTATCATTTTCAAATATATAATATTCCAATGTAGTAATTTAGGACATTTTTAACGTTCGATTTCACGTGGAAGCAGTGCTATATGTATACATAAAATGAAGCTTGAACTAGTGAGCGCAATTTGCGCGAGTTATGGAGCCGCTCGTGATCGAAGATGCTATTTTAATCTTCGAAGAGATAAAGTGCACGACGGTAATTCGCTTTTCTTTCCGCGGTGGCTGCGGCGATGGTGGTGGGCAATTGCCATAATAAAGGCTCTCCCCACGAAGACATTGATCAGAAAGGAGACTTTCGTCGACCGTCAATCTTCCGTTATATTATTAGAAAATACCGACCAGCTACCTGTCTTCAGGTGACGTGGCGATTATTCTGTCTTGTCGTAAGAGATTGCTTAGATGGAATTTCAGGTTAACATGGGGGGAAGTTTGTTTTCTATTATAATTCATGATATTTTGACGACAAACAACGTTAAAGAACTTCATTCACCAACAATAAAATTAAATGCCTTATCAATTATATTGCATTGCGCTGCGTATAAAAATAATTAGACATCTGGAAATCGATATTACTTTGGTTTTAGGCGTATTTTTCTTAGCTAAAAATGAAGCCCTTTTACTTTTTAATATTCTACGCGTTTGTGTTTGCGTAATATGATCGCGGGTTTTAACTGAATCACGCTGAAACGTTGACCATCCTATAATTGTATTTGTGGTTTTTTATTGACTAATACAAAATCTAATCACTATTTTGATTATTACGTCGTAATTACAATTACAATTAAAAATTCATGTGAATCTGATATACTGCATTTAAGTGCAAAATTATCTATATATATATATCTTATCAATAACTATCTCATATTATAATAAAATGTTGTGCATCATTCACTCGTTGGTAATTAAATGATTGAAAGTTTGCATCAATATAAAAAATTGTATTAATTCAAGAAGAGAAGTTTATCTCATTTTGACTGTACAAAATACATTGCATGTAAAAATGTGATGACATTTGTCTTGAAAGTTTTGAAAGTACTTTTTCGATAAACATATAGTTAGTTAGGTATTGTCGAATGCACATATTAAGTATGTATTATATACCAATCATTATAACGCGGTGATTGAAATGAATTTATGAACGTAAATTTAAAAATTTAATAAATATAATAGCAAATTTATAAAGGCTGATGCTAATTATATGACAGACGAAAAGTACAGTGACCCGTAGTTAAGTTTCAAAACACCTCGCTGTGATATTTGTTTTGTTTTGATATTTGACTAGAGAAATTATATTCCGTTATATATGTGCGTACATACTTTCTGTGTATTAATCTGTTGTACGAATAGCAGAGGCGATTTATAAAATAATGTATTAGAAGTATTATTCTCTTCACGTTCAACATTTCGAATTTTATATAAATCGTATAATGAATGTTCCCGCGATATAATGCCTGTATAGTTATATTTCATAGCTGCGGAGCCTTTTGAATTATAATATACCACAAATTAAAGTATCAAGCATTGTCATGCAATTGTCTTAATACACAAAATATGTCCAACAAAAATCAAATGAAAATGTGAAAAAAACAATTTTAAATGGCTAAAAAAATATTTTATTATTAAAAACGATTCAAACAAGTCCACTATTAATCCAACCACTAATAACAAAAACTCGTAATTTAAATCAGGAATCAATTTATTCTTTTTATTAAATTTATTCTTAAAAGTACAAAAATATATAATAAATAAAAAAGCAACTTTTCATATAGAAATGTACATATATTTTTCTTAATATTTGAGCGCTGTAATGAGTCTACATTATTTTTTAACTATTTCTTCTCCCGACAGAGGTATAGCAGCTTTCTTGACAATAATCACACATGACTACTAATAATGTTCACATAGGGTGGAAATCGTTCAGATAATTCTGCACTATGTTATTGTCAATTTCTCTCCAGGTATTGATCAACAGATGGTATTTCTTGCTGTACGCTATATGGGGAGAGCTAGGCTTCAGCGACATGATGCCAAATATCGAGCCAAGAAACTGATCGAGCTCCATCGTGGCCTCGATTATGTCGAAAACATTATAAGAGTTTCGCATAAAAGATAGTTCAGAGATCCTAGCGACGGTTGCCAAGATCTGTTCACTGCCGAACTCCTTGACAAAATGCTTCAGGTTGTCTACGAATCTGATGCTGAATTCCTCCAGAGTCTTTGAATCGAGACTATCTTTGTATATCTTCATCAAGATATAGGAGTACGGTAGCTCAATGGGTTGCAAAGAAGTCGCCATGAACGTTAGCATCTCGTCGACTACTCTTATCTTTAGCGCAACTTCTATCTCATTGTCTTCTAGTCCTTCGTAGAGATTATTGAAGAATTCTTGAAAGCCATCGATAAATCCCTCATTAACATAGTTGAATGATTGACCAACGCCATTGTTGATCATCATTTGACACTGTGTAGCTTGATTTCTGTTTGATATATGGTAGTCATTTACTACAGCTTTCAGAAGGACTATTAAATGCTTCAATCTCTCTTCCAGCTTACTTTCATCGGATAATATGTAAAGTTTAATTATGAAATTATTTTTGGGTTTGAAAATTACTCGTTCAGTAATATACACCACCAATTTTTCGGGTAACCGGCGCACGATGCCCTCATCTATAGAATAAGTGAGGTTCGATACAAAATTCGCCTTCGACTTTATGTCCATGCGGTTATCAGGAATCTCGTCAAGCTTCTTTAGCAGCTCTACTATGAAATCGACCACGAAGTTCTTATCAATGAACTTTATTTTATTCAGGCTCTTCAGAGCGGTTAGATCGTCAGCAGTGAGACCGTTAATACACATCTTCACCATTTCCCAAATCTCTTGACTCGCCGAATGCTGCATCAGATTGAAAATCATTTGCACCATCCTCTTGCGGATCGACTCGTTCTTCTCAGTGCTCCATATCTTGGTCAAAAACATACTGGATTCGGTTTTTGAGGCTAGCTGGAACATCAATTTAATCCCAAGTTGTTTTATGGCGATGGTCTTGTTCTCCACGAGTTTGCCAGCGAAATCAAGGACGTGATTAACGGGTATGCGCCGTCCTATGATCATTAGCATCTGCAATGTGAGGGGCACGTAGTCGCCCTGGCAGAACTTATATAAGAAATTGAGAGCGACCGGTGGATTCGTGTATATCACAGCCTTTATCAATGACATGGTCATGTACATCTGCTTTGCCTCCCCGCTCTCGAGATTAAGCGTTTTGTCCTTCGGCAAATACGGCTGTGCAATCGTGGTGAAGGCGTCACCTTCCAGCAATAAAGCTAAGATTAAGATACAGCTCTTATCTTCAATCTCGTGGAGACACTTTTGAACGAATTTCATTGGTAGGATCTGATGCCATTTCATGGCTTTGATGAATCTCTTGAGAGACTTGGATCGCTCGTACAGTAATGTTTTACATTTCTTGAAATAGAGTTCCAACTTGGAAAGAATCTTGTTTGAATCTTGCTTTAGTATTATCACTGCATCAATTATTTCACAGTCGTATATCAAGTCAGAATCATTATCCACGAGCATCTGATATAACTGAGCGTCATGCTTCCGTAGTATTTTCCGCAAACTCGAATAGTTGGTTCGGATTTTCTTCTTGGTAATCTTAGCTTCGCTTTTTAGTACATCAATCACAAGTTTGATCAACCACTCATAGCTTTTTATCGCGAACATGGTGTATCTTACCTCGTTGCTCTCGGAATTGATGGTAGTAGGCGTCACGCTGTCGTTGTATCGTTTTTTCGACTGCACCATATACATGTTCTTCACGTTGAAGTTGTGGATCGACTGAACGAGATACAATACGAGGCTCAGCTTGTTTTCGAAGTTGTTCCAGGCGCTGTGTGTAACGGGATATTTCTTCGGCAGCACTTCCAGAAATTTCTGCAGGCAATCATGTTCAAGCTCTGGGCAGTCACTGATGAATTCCCACTTCATATTACGTTCCAAATAACATTCTAGCACTGCACTGACAAGCTGTTCTAAGAAATTCCGGGTCTCATCACTAGCGGTGTTGGACTTGCAATCTTTCACATAGAAGTGAAGCGCATTCTCAAACAGATCCTCGTAAACTACCTTCGGTGCGGTGAGGAAATAGCCACGTAGGTAGGCGCGCTGAAGAATTTCTTTCAGTACTGTCCAGTGCTTGCGGGGCATGGTCTTTAGGTTAAATGAGTGCATGAGTTTCTCAAAGAAGTTGAGAAACATAAATGCCGAATCCTTCTTGTGTCGTACATTATAGTAGCAGAGTAGGTCGTGCAGACCATCCATACTATCATAAGTCTTGCACGATTCGATCATTGTCATAATGTATTGCAGACGCTTGTCTGGTGATTTTAATATTTGCTTTTTCAGCAGAGGTATGGCCTTCTTGGGCGGAAGAAAATGCAGGTGATCGTAGTAATCTGGTTTATTGAGGTAAGGCTCGATCATCTTACGACAGATTATCTCCTTTTCATCCGCGGAAAGTAACTTGCGCATATCAGAAAACTCTAAGACCTGGACCTTTGGCAACGCCGTGTTGTAGTATTTTCTGTATTTCTCCCTTATCAGATTCAGCTTTTTCTCCTTCGGATAATATTTGAGAGGATCGGCCTCAAATTCGTTTGCATAATTTGGCAAGAGGTTTCTGTACATGGTCTCGAATTGCTGCGTACTCAGTTTATTACTAACCAGCTTCAGCGGCAGGAGATGGAGGAATATTTTGGGCTTTTCGATCAATGTGTCCACTGCATTCTTGAGGAAGAATTCGGCGCAAGTTTTGCTGAGGCAATCGGATTGTTGGTAGGGGTAGCCGAACATCCTCTCAGTCAGCTCGACGTAGACCTGCGTGTGCTTTTTGACAAGCAAAGGTAGAAAGGCTTCGTACGCATCTAACGAAATTGTATGCCGCTTCCGGTCCTTCATATTCGTTTTATTCGAATTGTTCCCTAGTTGTAAATAACGTATTACAAGGTTTGGGTACCTACGGTAGAGTACAGTTAGAAGACGAGATGGTACGTTAATTCTAAGCTTGAGAATAGTCTCAATGATGAAGTCTTCGCTGCAGGCTACGATCAGTGGCAGCACCTGTTCGAGATCATATAACTTAGAAAAACTACCAAAAAACTCATCAGCTTTCTTTGGTTCGGTGACCAGACAATTGGCAAGTGTCTTGATGAGTTCGCGTCTTGTGCGCAACGACACGTATGGCATAATATTCTCCATAAAATAATCGACTCGCATGCAGGCATTCGAAGCATTGAAGAACCATCTCGCGCGCAGCGCCTGTTTAATAACGAGCACATCGTCTGACTTGAGGGCTTTTACCACAGCCTCACTTTGATGTAACATGTTGCCGACGAGAATGCGCAGGTACGGTAGTAGAGCCGGGCGCACGTGTTCTGACTCGCCGGTGTTGATGAATTCATTCTTCTCACTCTCATTCTTGATTATATATCTGGCTATCGAGTGGAGCTCCTTGTATTTATCACTCGGCGTTTCTCCGTAGACCCATTGGATTGCGCTGAGATATGGCGAAGCTTCCATTATTTCTCTCGATTGTTTCAGTTCGCCAAGAACACAATGCACATTTCGAAACCTTATTAGAAGTAAAGCTTTAAGTAATGAATAAATTTAATAAAGTCTATTACAGTTCAACACACAGGAATGAATAAATGATGTTGATAATGGATTGTACGAAACTGTAGTCATATTAAGAGACGGTGGCGCACTCTTTAAGAGAGAATGAAAACTAAAAATTTTCAATGAGACAAATAAATTATAATTTATCACTCGCTATTGTAACGTTCAGTATCTGCGTAATCAAATATTATGACAAAACTACAAGAATAATGAGTGACATCGGGTTTATCAACATAACCGATTTTATCATATCCTCTCTTATCCTCTCTTAAAGGTAGGTTTCTTGTAGTTGATATGCATATGAACCTAATGGCCTATCTACCAAGGTAATGTTGTTTAAAATAACGACAAATGGTGTTTTTATTTTAAACAACATTACCTTGGAAAAAAAGGCCATTAGCTTCATATGCATATCAAATGACTAAAAAGTAAAGCGGAAATCAACAATGGTGATTGGCTGATACTTATAATCTGAAATCTTTGATTGGCTAATGTACCGATACTTAAGATAGAAGTGATTGGTTAAAAGTCGGTGGGTTTTTTAAATATTGAAACTTTGAATTTAAAAAATAGAAAAGTATTAAAAAGACATTCAGACATTTTTATTTCAGAAAGTGATAATAAATAATATTCCAGTTGCTTACAGTTCCTAAACTCAAAAATATTATTACAAAATTAATATATAGATATAATTATAAAAAACGTGGCTGTATAAATTCTAAATTTAAATAAAAATAAATGATTAATATTACAAATAAAATTATCATAACAATATCGCGTGATTATTAATAAAGATTATTTAAAATACACGCACGCACACACGCACACACTCTCAAACTTAATATAAATTTTTAAATGATTTTGTACATATTCAATAATCTAATACGTGGTTTTAAATCCAGTTGCAAAAGAAATACCAACTATTAGAAATAGTTTATTTAATTATTACAAATATTTTAGAATTAAGAATTTTGTGTTACTACTTATATTGTACAACGAAATAGATTTCCTGAAAAATATATTTTCACCAAATGATATTGAGTGTACGCTGGACCAGAAGAAAGTAACGTTTATTGCTGCTCCCCGTTTCCTGCAGCGATAAGGAAAATTTTCATTTTTGTTTTCACTTACACTCCCTTTAAACTATCTAATGTTACCTTCCTTATAACTCGACTGAAACTGAAAAACATTCTTTGTTCCTCAAGAAAAAAAGTGTACGGAAAAACAAGCCGTTTAATCTCACACTACTGGGCTTCGTTAAATCATATAACAGCTCGTATAGCGTAAGTCGTGATAATTTCAGTCAATCAGTGACGTGCACATGAAAAACGCAGAACTGTATACACGTAATGGTCAATGCCGCGTGCCGCAAGTAGAATAATTATCGCGTCATTAGATGGTGCGCAACCTCGAACTTGTGCGTGTATGCGTATGCGCGCGTACGACAAGAACGACGCTATTACTCGGTCTTGCCGTACCCAGGGCTAATCTACTGCAGTGGCGCGCGGGTGTAGCTTCGCTATCTCGTTGAGGCAGCGAGTCGCATCGAGAGATGCGAGAACGCACGCTCCGCTCCATGTTAAATTTATGTGGGCTCGCTTGGAACAATGTTAAATTTGCATGAGGGCTATGTAGATTTTGCGCGCCGAGTAGATGCGGCGGCGGTGGCGGCGGCGCGGGAATAAAGTCTGTGGAGCGGATACGAGGGCTGAATAGCAGAGTGTGCTACAAACGTGGTAAAAATATTTGCGGAATTTAACTTTTTACTTGGAAGCCGTACGACCGAGTGTTTGCTTCGTGAAGATGAAGATAAATATTATGCTCCAAGATAAATATTATGATAAAATCAGACGCTTTGATGAAAATAAATGTTTCGTTATACAATTTTCTTTCCTATTTATATTGCAAAGTTATCAATTTGGATACTTTTTTATTTTCCAATGAGAAAAATAGAGCCGTGTTTATTAACCGTAAATGCAGGCTTTCAAAATACTCTATATTGATTTTTCGCTTATTCTACCGAATACTCTTAACTGATTAAATTTATTTTCTAACTTGCATTTTATTCATCACGAAGCTCCAACAGCCAGTGATATTTCTGGAAGGAACAGTCTAGATATTTATCATTTACTTCCATAATCCCGCGACGCAGTATTTCACAGAATTATTTCGCACGCTTTAAAACAATAACGACTTTTTTCCTACGAGTGTACACGTAAACCATACGGAAAATCCGCAACGTTACAAACTACCTCCGCTTCCGCGTCGCGACGTCGCACATTTCGCGTACCTTGCCGTAAACGAACGAGACAAGCGCGGGTGCACCTGCTTTATACTTCATAATTTCCCAACGGCCGCGTGCGAAACGACCAAGTAGGTAAGTACAGTCTTCCGAAAAAAGCTCGCGTCGCGCAGCTAAAAATTTTGGACGCCCTCTTGCTACAAGTGGTACTTGTACTTTCTGGGCAATTTTAGAGGAGCTCAGACGACGCGGCCGGGCCACATAACGACGATGATTGTTATAGTCTTTTTTTCCGACGCTGGTAATTAATTGTGAAAGTCAAAGTAGTCTACGTTATTATAGAGCGCTTAAATACTGTGAGAAACTCATATAGAAATGGCTGTTTTATTTATTTTTGATTTTTTATATTAAAGTAAAGGCTATATATCGGCTTGAAAATTAGTAGAAACATTCGCCAAGGGCAGTACGGTACTATCTAAAATTTTATCAGTGCAAACTGAAGCACTATACAGAATAGTGAATAATGAATATGCACTATTTCTTAGCGTAGACGCACTAATTTTTCAGTGAAAATCCAATTTCGCTATTTTGAAAGTGCTTTCTGAAAAAGTAATGTAATTTTACTATTCTGTACATGCCCTACATTACCCTGAACAGAGAGTGTATTTTCAATCACCTTGATTATTTTTAACAATGTGTTTGATAATACAAAATATGGTAAAGTAAAGTTCATAAATGTATATGGAAATTATTAGATTAAATATATTCATTTGGGTTTGTACGGAATCAGCGGTAAACTTTGCATGGTAATTCAAAGGATCTTGTCGACCTTGATTGGATTAATATCGGATATATTCAATGATCTGTAATGTTATTGAATTTGGATATTTGCCGAATGGAGCCAGTTCATGATAAATCCATTTGACAAGATAACGTTATTAAATTTGCTCCAATTTTGTTATTGGTTCATGAAAAGATCTCTAGTGGCTGTAATATATATACTTTCTACTTAATGAATTGCGATTAGTACGGGCTTATACCAGCTATTTAAATTACAGATTTCTACTTCAGATAAACTTCAAATCGGGACGAAATTAGTAATATCAGGATAATTTATTGGAGCGAATTTCTACACATATACAGTATAACTTTCCTCTGAATATAATTAATTTCACATGTTCTTCGATTAAAACATTATTTTGTAAAGTTTGAATTGTCCAGTTCTGATAGTTAAAATTCATTTACCGTAGAATCATACAAAGTATATATCTTTTGAACTATTTAACGGTAATATGTCCCATTATTCTAATATTATGCAGAAAAATCAAATTTTAAACCAGCTACATCACGTAAAAACATCAAAACTCCTTGAATAAAATAATATACTTCTTCCACAGCGGTACGTACGTTCTTCGAATTCCAAAATTCAATAGAACACTGCGACAATCACTTTCACAAATTAAATCCGACAATGCATATAGGTACGTGGGTAGGAAGCAAATAACGCAACTCGCGTCCTTTAGTGCCTTAAATGCCCCAGTAGGCTGCGATTTACCTCGCTCAGACAGACGCCGCAGTATATATACGTGCTTATGGCTGCAGCACCGGCAGTAACGCTCGCGTTTTCGTGTTTTATGCGGTGCGCTCGCTCGTTCGCGAGTAACGTGAACCCAGAGCACGCGCAGACTCCCTAATTATCTGTATGGGGTCCGTGCTCTACCGCCGCCGCCGGCGCTGCGGGAGAATCGCCCGCGCTATAAATCGTGAGAGATCGCGCTGCGTTGCGGAAATTCCTGCTTCCCACCCTCTCTCATACTTTCTCCCTCTTTCTTTCTCCCTAATTTTTTAATTGGGCCTCGCCCGTCTTTGTGCGCGCAGCGATAGATTTAAGCTATAAGATTTTAAGAGAAATATACCGTTATTTTTATACCGAAATAACTTTATCATTTATTACTGTAATTTCGTCGGCGGTGCGTGTATGAGGATTTCCCGCGGCTGCGGTGTACATTCCTTTCTTGCTCGTGAGAATAACGATTATTCAGTGGAGGTACACTGCTTTGATATATGGCGGCTCATAATAGAGCAACTGTTTTAGTGAGCTTTCATCAAATGAGCCATTAAAGTGGTTTACTACGTAAGTTTCAGTATAAGACACTTATATAAATTAAATATGACTATTAATTTTAATTTGAAAATATAAAGGACGCTTGGTGTAATCTACAAAAAAGAAATATTTCAAATAAAGTGAATTTATTAAATTTTAGTTTTTTCTTATTATGTTAGAGAACTTTCTAATAATCTTCAAATAATGGCATCTATTTTCAAGCATTTTTACATTAATCTAATAAGGTTTAAAATTCCGGCGGATATTTCTTAAGACTTGCAAAGAACAATATTGTTGTTAATTTAATGTGGAAAAAGCTGGTTTGGTGTAAGCTAAATTGAATAATATAACCCAATATTTAAAGGTGTGAAGCTCTCTCTCAGCACTCTGCAATACTTCTTATTTAAATTCTCATTTGTAATTCAATTCCACCGTGTAATCGGCCTAATACCCTTTTTCATCCTCCCCTGCTCCGCGTATTAAATTTTCGGCAAGAAGCACTCACGCTAATTGCGGTATTCCGAATACATCAAGAGCGCTCCTGGACTGGAGAGCGCAAGACTATACATGACGCTACCGAAAGATTAAGCATTTATTCGCGCTAAGCGCGTAATGTTATAACACGGCGGCTCGCCGCGCGCGAACACGTCGCAATTTACCCCGCGCAAATCGAGTCTCGTAGCCAGCGATTGCTTTGGCTCGCGCGCAGGTAAATCCCAGCAGGCCCACGGCGTAATTTCATAAGTGGGAATTTGCGAGCGGCCGATCCGCTTTTTCTCCTCCTACCTCTCGATTTTGCGTTTAATTAACGTAATTGGACGTCGTCATCGATTTTTGTTAATTATTTGCCCTTGCTGCTCTGCTACCTACCGATCCGCGAATTACCAATAACGTTACATTATTGGGTTAACGTTATTAAAAGTTGATGGGAAATGTATATTATATCGAAGGTGTCTGCGACACGATCGAATATAATTAACAGTTTTATGGATTATAATTCAGGAAGTATAATATTATATTTTGATAATATGCTTGATACATTTTGCTACGTAATATTGATATTGACATATACACCACGCGACACACGAAACTGCTATATAGCTCGTGTGTGTTTGAATAAATTAGAATGTCACAGGGAATATTACGATTCAACGTATATTTGTACAATCTCTATAATATAGAGAAATAGTTAGAAATAGCTATTATAGTAAAATTGCCTTTTTAACAAAGATTTCAATTTATCGAGAGCTGAAAATCCATTTACGTGCAAATTATATTGAAAAAAAGTGATGTTCTCTCATTAAGTTTAATCTGATTGCTGGTCAGAGGGGATAGTAAAAATTTGACCTTTGTAAACGATCGTTGTTTTAGGTCTACTTATTGGATTATTTTCTTACAGTATCTTTAATTGCGTCTTGCATAACTTCTTGACAAATTAATATTTTTGTAATGAGGGTTTAAATTAATTTTTTTTTTATTTACTTTAATAACCTTCTTTTTTTTCAAAAAATTTTTGTTTTAAATAATGCATATTTGTTATTAAGCAGCTCATATATTGAGAAAAAGAGGTACTATAGAATGCACCTCGCAAAGCTTCATCATAATCGGCTTTCCAAACACCGAGTGGCCTTATCGTTAGTGAAAAATGCACGCAGAAAAGAAAGTTCGGTCTCAAACTACTTTACCTAATTTTTTATGGGAACAGTAAACAATTTACCTTCTAACTCTGTTATCAATTAAGATGTTTACGTGCTACCGCTATCATGCAACGTTGAAACTTCTAATTGAATTGCCGATCCAGGTTGCGACAGTGAACTTCTACGGAGGGCATAGAATACTCTAACTTGTTTATGAAATTTCAAAAGACAAACCATATTGCGTATAAAAAGGCTAATACTAATTATGGACACATTAGTATTTTAATGACGCCTAATAGAGATAAGAAAAAATGCACCCAGATTCTCGATGTAAATCAGTTTGCAATTATCTCGCTCCCACCGCAGGCGTCGGTTCTCATCACGCAGCGCTCCAGCGCACTTTCAGGGACTCTTCTCTCGGTAGCCAAAACATGTTTACGTCTTGCGCGTCGCCGCGTGAGTTCGATGCCCTCCCTGTGTGTGCTAAAAATTTCGCCAGCGTAAAAAAAAAAAAAAAAAAAAATAGTGGCAGCCGCATGCGCACGCGGCTCGAATCGAGATAGGCTTCGGCGAAACCGGCGTATACCTAGGACATTACAATTGCAAATGAGTCGCTCGGGTGTGAGAGAAGAATACGCGAAACGGAAGATAGAGAGGGAGAGGAATCTCCCAGATTTCCGATGAGCGAGCGTATATAATGCGTGGGAAACCCTGACCCGATTAATGCGCAGGGGTTTTGTTTACCTGCAGCTTATAGCGTGCGCGACTTTCTTCCTCTCTCTCGTTTCTTCGTTTCATTCTCGATTCCTGCCAGTTTTGAATAATTGCGCTCGCAGATCGTTGCTAGATTCTGCGCCTTGTGTGCGCTTTCACTTTGTGCGCGCGACATCGTGTGACTTTTTTGATACGTGTATATACGTTCAATGTGCAGTATGTTAACGAAATTAATTGCATGAATGATGTGCAAATTTTATTAAAAGCTTTTAGCTCGTGCTCAATATTTTAGCGGATAAAAATGTTCCATTTTTTTTCTCTGCAAAATGTTATCAAGTTTTAATGTTTTAAAGTTTAATATTAAGCTTATGCTGCGGTATCAAATGATTAATTTTACATCCATACGTATAGATTTATTATACCGGGTGTAAATTCCAAGCTATTTAATTTAACAGAACAAACTGCAAAATGAAACTAATAAATGGTCATCTTGAGAGTTGAATGTTCATTTTTATAAAATTATTTTTTTTTATTATTTAATTTTCTGTATTTTATTGTCGTCTTGTAAAATTATTCATTTTTACATCTAAAGTAGGCTCTACAGCTTGCTTTTCTACAATTACGATTCAGAATATTCAAAATGGTAATTCTGGAGCATTGAATTTCGTCTAAATTATAAACTCGACAAACTCACTTAGAATGTTACCGTCGAGTTAGCAAATAGACTTTAGCATAATTCTCAAATTACGCGCGTAACAATTCCTGCTGAGAAATTGCTAATTTCAAATTCAGCTTTAATATTTGTAAATTATAAATTTAAAAAGTTATGTAACTATGTCATTTGAAGAAGTTTTTTCAATAATTTCGTATTGTTAGTCAAGAAAATTTTGAGAAATAATAATCAATAAAATGAAAACATTAAAATACAACTTATAAGTATAGACGCCGAAATAGAAAAATTTCATACAGGAATATAAAGTTATATACCATCATGGTAGATATTAATGATATACATTCTTTTTTTGATGTACTCTTTTATACGTGGAAAATAATTTTATACAGAAAGAGTTTTCCTGTACCAACGGAGGATGCAGTAACGATGAACTGGAGTTTTACAAGCTGCACCGTGAAATTTAAATTCCTGTTGATGAGTGCTTATGCGATCGGCGCGGTATTGTTTCATGCCTCAAAGACTTTGCTCCTAAGGCAAAAACCTTGAGTGCAGTTGGCAGCGCACTCTATAAAGCAGTACCGTTACTACTGACTAGTAAGTAAGCGAGCCACTGAATAATGAGCACTAAAGAAGTACACTTTATTGTAGTAATTTTATGCTTCCATAAATTTTTTCTTCCGCAAACGTAGGCCAATTACAGTGCTGCACATGACTTCTTTATGTATTCCTGCAAATATGTTTTGATCCCATGCTTTGAATTTGTTATTAAGTTATTTTCATAATCTTTATTGGGTTTATTTTCCTGCAATGTATTAGAATGTATCTATTGGAATCTAACTATAATTGTTTACTTATTTATTCATATTGCATTTACTAAAGCTATTTTACAACAAACAAATTTGACATCCAATTTAAAATTGATCCCTGCATTTATCTGCATCGATAAATGTATTTTTTTAATTATTCATGATAAAGCTCATATTCTGATGTCGTCTTTCATAATCGTCGCCAGCAACTATGTTACAAAGGCGAGTTAGTCTACAATGTTCGTACAAAATTCAAAGGCAATCTGGGCTCTTGTAATATGCGTCAGTAGTTACACGTCTGCGTCTGTCAAGAAGGAATACGTTTTGAATTCGTTAGTTGATTATACTTTCAGTTTGCTATTATATTTCCAAACACACTCGTGGTATCCAGAGTCTAAAACACATTTTTCGAGTACAATTATTTTGCTGTTTATTTTTCTCGCTCAACAAAATCAACGATAATATTCATAACTAATGAATAGACGCAGTTGCGAAACGTTAGTAAAAAGCTATACTCAAATATGATTGACGACACTTTTTCTGCGAAATCTGCTGCATTGAGCTTCACATAATAACGACGTACTCTGGAAATCCAGGCACGTATTTTCGAAGACAATCAATCATATCTCTCACGCGTCAAAACATTGACGCCCATCATCTCTGTTTCCTTCACTCCCTCTCACGATAATTACTCTCCCACTATCGCATACGTTTTTTCCAGTCGGTCGCCTCTCGACGCGAACTCGGCATGCAAAGTTCATCGCTGTTGCACGCGCCGCGTCGCTATCTCTCGTGCTCGGCGTCCGCCACGACTATCCCTATCTCTCGGGCGCATCTTCTGTACGCAAAACGCGATATCCGGCCGTGCGTGCGTTTCGCAACGCGAGCGAGCCACTTGCCGGCGCGCTCGAATGCTGCCGCTGCCTCGTCGACGCTCCGTTTACGGACGCCCGACGTTGCTCAAGAACGAGTCGCGAGCTCCTTGCATTTGCAACTCCACTCGCGGCAGACCTACTTTTACTCTATACATGGACGTTATGTGTGCAAGCTACATGGGTGTCCCGCGTGAAACCGATGTGTGGGAAATGTGCAGTTGGAGTTTTTGAGCTTATGGAGGATTCGGATTCTCATTTATTCTTTGTATGTACGTTGAGTTATCCACCTGCAAGCTATTGGTCCAATAATTGCAGATCTATATCCTTCTTTCCATGCTAACTTGCAATATGTGTACAGGGGATTGCTCATGAGTTTTGGCACCCATAGGTATAGGATTTTTTGCGACGTCTTTTGATGTTATGGGCTAAAATTAAAATAAAAAATAAAAGGAAAATGATTTTTGAAAGGCCTCCCATAAAGAGGTAAATTAGTTTTTCCAATTATTATAATCATAAGAAGTTACTCGACAAAAAAATGTTGGTTTTTCACTATATCCAAAAAGTGTTCCCAAGTTCTGGCCACGTCAATTCTTCACGGAATTTTGAATTATATCAACTCTTAATACACAGCAATGAATGTCGAAACGTTTTAAAAGTATAGCAGAACATCCAAATTGATTATTAAAACGTTTTCTTATTCTTGTTTTAAGGAAAAATGAAAAAATGATGCGGATAACAACTTTTGTGCGAGAATAAAAAAAAATTAGAGATGTACAGAGGACAAATTTATAACTGAAATAACTATGCGAGCCAATAACGGAAAATACTAATATGTACGTCCATAAAAACATGCAGTTTCAGATCACTTTATTGTAAAAATATTTAAATATTCGGTTTCTTGACTTTTTCATTTGTGCTTCTTCTGTTGTCATAATTAGATTTTCACTACTTCTTGGCATTTTCAAAAATTGCTTATACGAAGTATGAAATATATGAAACACCATGCTTTGAAAAATTTGTTGATAAATATTTTGTTTTTTTTTTTTTTAATTATATTTTTCCATAGTTATTTTCTTTATATCTGTGACTTCTATAGGAATAACGACTTATCTCCACGATTCATTATTTCCAGTAAATCGAGTTTTTAGTTTCGCAGTTTCGCATGGGCGTTATAAATCAAGACAAATGAGATTAAATATAACACTGCGTCTATGAATAGTAAACCAGATAACATAAATAGTGTGAATAATACCGCATACCATATTGCGAAAAATTGTATGTTATTCCTTTTTTAGTCTAGTAGATACTGGTTTTTAGAAAAATCATACGGAACATATGGCTTCACAAATTCACAATTAATTAAAATGTGCCTTAAATATATGAACGGTATAGGGTTCCCATGTTAAAATTCCAAACTTTGAGATTAAATACCTCGATTTTTAATTATACCACAATCTATACTACGCTTTTCAAAAATCATAAAACACATAAAAATTTGTGTGTATGCAATTCTTTACGAAAAGTTAGAGAAAATCGACTTTAAGTCTACCCTAAAAATATGTTAATGCCGAGAACTATCTCAAAAATTAATTGTTAAATTTGAATGAAATTCTTACGTGTATTTATGGAGTTCTAGAATTCTTATAAATAAGTCATACAATACATAAAGCTCTCCTTGAGAAGTAACATTTAAAATACATAAATATTTGAAAAATTTATAATAAAATTCAACTTTAAACATCTCTAGAATTTATGGCCTAGAATAGGTATGCAAAGTCTACATTACCACAAAATTTTAAAGCGATCAAGCACATTTACTCCAGTTATCGTAACAAAACAAAACTAATTTTTTCATTATTTAATTTTTTCTCGAAATATAATAGACATACAAAACCAAAAAAAATTTAATAAAATTTGAAAAGAATTTTTACCAAACTATGTAAAATGTAAGCAAAAAAAAACTACTCATTTGATCAAAATCGGTGTGATAGATCCTGAAATCGGCCGTACACGTGCGCGTGCGTGCACACACCTGCTTACACACATATATACTTATCCATTATGGACATTTTTTAAACGTAGTGTATTTCGATTGCGTATGAGCTACCGTTTCTACAATGTTTTTCCTAATTTTTTGTTACCATCACAAAGCTTCCTCTAAATTTCACCAAGCAATTTTTCTTTTTCTATAGGTAATCAGATATTGAGAAATATAAAGATATTCCATGAAAACACCATCAAAATGTGTCTAGACGTCTTTTCGAGTGTTTTCTTACAAAGAAATACTTACAGAGAATTACGGCTTTTGAACATTTGCAAGCAAGTCTTTTAAACGCGGAATATCTCGTGCATACTTATTTCACAGGTAGAACTCACCGGTATACTGCACACATACTTTTTGCCAACCTTCCTTTTCTTGCTGTATACATACACATACACCTATAGTGCACGTGTTTCTCTTCATTTTCTCCTCTCTCCTTCTTTCTATGCGTCGCGTCGCATTTTCGGAGGCAGCTTTCTAAAGTCGACTCCAATGCATGACGATTACGATGTACAGGCAGGTAGCCGAGAGAGAGAGGCTCGAGAACTCTTTTTGCAAGTCAACGATTCACGAAAATCCCCAATTTACGTAATCTACATAATTTGGCTAATTGAGACTGCGCGCCACCGCTTTTCTTCGAAACATGCGCCTCCCGAGAATTAAGCTCGCGACTCACGTGCGCGCCGATTCGCGATTCAGTCTGGTGCGAACCGAGTATTTTTTTTTATTTTCTCGCTCCCACTCTCTACTTTTCGTCTCTACAAATCTTTCTTTCTCGGCTGACGACAATGGCAGCTGCAATATGTAGGTACAGAGAGATTTCGGGTCAAGGAATTTGTTCGGTGAATTAACTTTGATTATTCGAAATGAATTTCGCTCGATGTAGGGGGAGCAAGAAAGAGGAGTGGAGAAGCCTTGATAAGAGTGTAGTAGTTTGTCCTTCTTTTATTAAACTGTCTGCATCAATTTCTTTCATGCATATTAATAAAGCACTGAAAATTGCATATTTACTTTTTTTTATAAATAATGAAGAAAATAACTTTTATCATTTGTGTAAATTATATTAATAAAAACCATGTCTGAATTTATAAGTATCGCCGTGACCGAACGCAGTGGATTTAATTTTCCAAAATCTATGTACAAGCTATGTGATTTTCATAATTGCTAGAATAAATATTGTCAAACACATCAGAAATTCGGATAAGTCAATATTAATTGCAAATGTGATTTTGATCAACGATATAGTTGAAGGAGTTATGGACACTGACTAAGAGCGACGAGCAGAAGTGTGTAAAATTAAATTACAACTTTAAACTTGATAGGTAAGCTTGAATAACTCAATTATTGATACATAGAGTGATGGGCATTTATTAAAGTAATATGTAATTGCTTCCTCAAGACAGAGTATCAAGGTTAAAGTCCGCCAAGTATTATAATATTTTGTATCAAAATTTTAATTCGTTTTTGTCTATTCTTATTCTTTTTGGTATTAATAATTAATTTTATGTATTGCTCTTAACAAGAGATATGAAACAAAAATATAAAATGTTTACGTTCTTTATGTAAATAAAGTATAATAAGGATCCCTGAGAAAGTCTGAAAACGCAAATACAAAAAGCACAAAGTAAAGCTGGCTATTGTCATACTACTGTTTTGATCTACTGATGCATTCAAGCTTTATATGGTAAAATAAAAATATCTATGGAAAGAGCATGTTTGTCTTATTTATTGGATCTTCTATAAGACTTACTGTAACACACCCGAAATGTCATACCCATAGATATAAGTGTGAAAAATTAGGTTCCGATGTTAAAACTGACAATAAATAATAATTATGTAAAGCAATTGATAAATTTTTAGTTCTCGCGATCTATGTATAAATGTAATTAAAATGATTACATTTTAATTATTAAAATTATCTTATTAAAGCTTTAAAAATTAGATATCGAAGCAAAATTGTAGAATTCGCATTTCATTTTTTAAAATCGTTAAAATACACTAATTTAGACGGCATGAGGATTTAAGTAGGGGGTTGCGCGCCCCTCACTTCCCTGCGCGCCTCGCTTCGCGTGGAGCGTCAACCCCGCGCTGTCATATGTAATAACTTTTTCTTCAGGCTTTTTTGAGGAAAACCTATAATAATTAATGTGCTTAGGAATAAGTAAATCATTTTACGTCCGTATGTTTAAAAATCGTCTATGTAGGTATAATTCATCAGCATGATTGATTATATTATAAAAATTTTGGATGTAAAATACAACTTTTCGGTGTACAATCAAATCCTGTTAAATAATAATAAAAAATTAACTATTGTAAGTGTATATATGCGTAAAACATCGACGTTTTTACAAGTCCAATTCGCCAGGAATTGATTGTAAATTAAAATATTAAATAGCAAAAAGTTTTGTTTCATCTACGACTTTTGTTTTTAAGATTTTCGGGTAAAATCAAATTCTGTAAAGTAATATAGATAACAATTGACTATTTTTGATGTTTTTATTTTTTGCTATTATACCGAAAAATATTGCTCGAAGCAAAGAAAATCTAACATGAAAAAAATCTTTTAATTAATTTTAGCAGATGCATTTGTTAGATTTTGGAATTTTTGTATTTTGCAATGGATTCGGCTGAATATAGGACCATCAAGTACCTATAATTAGACGAGTATCTGGTAAACAATTACCTTTGATCCGTCCAAATTTCGTCGAGATAATCAAGGAATGATTACATACGGACGTACAGACATACATATACATCTCGGAAAACCTCTTGAAACGGATGTATTTTTGTTGGAAAACAGTTTTTATATAATATAAATTATTAGTAGGTATTTGAAGTGTGACAATTTTCGCTCTGGTGAAAATACAAGGCTCTTCCGAGTAGGGTCGTGTCTAAGAAGTAAAATGCGGATTCTACAATATTGCTTAGTTTTCTGATTTTTAAAGTTTATAAAATTCTAATTGCATTTATATATAGATCGCGAGAACTAAAATTGGACCAATTGCATCACATAATTATTTATTCTAGTTTTAATATGAAAAACTAACTTTTGTCAGGTACTTTACGCGATTTTAATCGTAAAAGTGTGTCTTGGTATATGTATACTATAATACATATCTCTTGTATCGGTATAGGTACATCTATTATATGTACAGAAATATCAATGTGAATATCAACATGCTATTCATCAAATAACCTAAGAGTCTCTTATGTTTTTACAAATTTAAGTATCAAAATAAAGTTTCGTAGATACATGACGTTGTCGTCATTATTACCTTTATAATATTATTATTTTCTTGACGGTATCGAGAAATATGTTATATATTGACCATTAATCCAATATGGAAAATATTTTCGGTTTATCTCGCATAGCATTCAGGCACGCAATCATCCAATTCAGTATGCACGATGTTTCCAATGAAAAAGTTCGTCTCCGGTACGGCAGCTCATTGATAATCCATTATCCTGCCAGCTGCTGAACTCCTCGCTTAAGTACCTATCACAACTTCTTATACGCGACACGAGCCGTCTACACGATCCTCTTACATCATCATCCCTAAAGTTGTCTCTACATAGAGAGACTTATTTTTCCTTTCGCAATACGAGCTCTTTATAAAGCAAATAATTATCTGCAAAGCAGAAACAGCGCCGAGAGCAGAAACGTCCGGCCGGGCGTGATAGCAACATCCGGCGCATTCTGGCCGTCAGATAGTATCTCTCGGCACATACAGTCATCTTGGGGGATTCTCGTGTATATGTGCGCGCGCGCATGCACACACTTACATCCTCTTGCGCGGGAGAGAAAGAGAAAGAGAAAGAGAGAGACAAAGCTGTTGTACACATGCACGCGGGGAGTGAGCGGAAATATCGATCGAGTATGGACCAATCGCGGGCGCAAAAAAACGTATACAGATAGCACCTATTGTCTGGCTCACCCCTATGGATGCATTCGGCTACATAGACCTCCTCGGCTTCCTCGGCTGTCTTTTCCTCTCCTCTATATCCTTCGACGTCGAGATGAAAAAAGTCCTGCGAATGCGCAGGATGCGGCTTTCTCTCTCTCTCTCAAAAAGTGTCAAGCCGCGCACGTGTAGACTTATGCAGGAGAGCGGCGATGACGTCGAGCAGCAACGAAACGAGAGAGAAAAAAACGCGGCAGCTAAAAGGCGCGACTTGCGTGCAGTCGCTGTTGCGTCCGTGCAGGCGCGCCACACTACTACTTACTCTCTCGCGCTCTCTCGGCGCGCTAGCATCCCCCGTCGTCATTGCAAGCACGCGTATACGACGCAGCCTCTGCGCCGACGCCGACGCCACCGTCGTCCCCTGAACACGAGGCCGGCGGAGATAGCCGAGAGAACGGGAGATCAGATAAAGGGGCTGCGCCCGAGTGTGGGTGCGCGCAAGTACTTACACGAGGGCTTGCATGTGTGTATAACGCTTACATACATGTAAGCGCTGCGAACTTGAGAGAGCGCGTGCTAGGGGCTTCGCATTGGTAAAATCCACGACTATAAACTGGCGACATTCCGGCAAAGGGGGAGAAAGGGCAAGCCTGTGAGAAAGTCACTTTTGCACTCGCGCAGGCTTTACGCATGACGTGATTTCGACTGCTTTTCATTGTTGCTGAAATTTATTTTTGCGTTCATTGATGGAGTTTATCGCTTTTTTTGTTTGAAATGTTTCAATTCTGTAAAATTTGAAAATATTGAGATTTATTGGAAAAAATTTTTAGATGCTTGTCGCTTTTTCATATTCGTTTTGCATGTTGTCTAGAAAAAAAATTACACTTCATGGCAAATAAACAAGTTATTGTTACACTACGTATCATTGAAATACTAATAAAATTTGTAAAACGCTCGTCTTGGTTATTAATTATACCTCATTATTTGCAATTCGTTATAAATGTTTTACAAACCTGTCCTAATATTATATTTATATAAAATGAGATTCATTTCGAAGCTGAAGAAGATAAATGTAAAGTATTGAAAACAATAAACCAGAAGAATTATCTGAGGTACAGCGCACTCGTGCGTGAGACAACACGAAGCTGGGTACACCACTCTTCAACGCAGACATTCAGCGCGCACTCAGTGGGTATATAACCAATATGTTCGTCGGTATAACAGAACTAGTTTTACCAAACTAGTGATTGACTTATAAAAAAATTATAATTCTGTTGCTCTGCAGATTAAACTAATCTACAAAGGCTAAGTTGGGCTATCTTAATATATAATGATTCGTAATAATATGTATATTGTATGCCAAGCACATAAAGTGTGGACCTTGTTTAGACCGAGTGTGAAGTTTGCATCACGAGCCGAAGGCGAGTGCGTTTTCAGAGCTGAAGACGAGTACTGTAAACACACGAGGTAAAAAATCCACCAACCCTTGGAACACACCATATTTTTGTAACGCACGTACTTTTTTCCGCGTTGTCTTTATACAAAAAGCGGAGCTATAATGTGACCATATTTAGATACGGCAAGCATGTGCTGATGAGAGGATTTTTTAGTTTTATTTAGTTAATATTTTGCTACAATAAAATCTATTTTTGATGGTCGAATTGAAATAATTTAAATATATTTTGTAAATGTAGTAAAAACTTATTTAAGATATTGGGTGGTATTGGAATTGAGTAATAAATTTCAATCCTTTATTATTAATCAATTAAGAAATTCTTAATAATAAACTTTAATAGAAGTTTCTTGCAGTCTATAATAATTGTTTTACCTACCGAAAATTACGTTTTCATCAATATAACGGACAAAAATTTTTTTTATTCTCATCTAAAAAAAAAATTGCCACTTTTTTCCTTGAAAAGCGGGACCAAAGTAAAAATGTTTCTCTCTTTGAACTATAACTATGAACACTATTTTTCACTATGATTTAGTTTTAATTAGTTTAAATGATAAGATAATAAGATATATTTTTGAGCAAAAAATTAAATGTTTTTATTCTATTTTAATTATTTAGTAGTTCTATAAATACTTGAGTTTCAAAATTCAAATCTAGCACATTTTCAATCTGAAAAATTAAAATATTCGCGCTTTTTTCAAATAATCAATCACATCAAGTCTTTAAATAAGCCACTACTTCCGGCTATTTTTTTTAAAAGGATTTTATTTTTTTCCTGCATTTTCAAGAGAGGAAACAGAAGCTATTGGTTAATAAATGGAGTCGTTCTACGTTGTGTTACGAGTGGTTGCGAAAGCTACCACTCGTAACAGTTGAGAGATACCGCAAACCTTACAGTTCTAATTTTTCACCGAACGTCTATTTCGATTTTTCCTCTTTATTTTAATCTTGAGCACTCGAGAAAATTCAAGTGGTAACGAAAAAATTCAAGCAATTTCAGTTGAGTGCTTTATTTTCTTAGCAGCTACACAATTTAATTGATATATTTAAAGTGTTTTATCAAAAACATGACACACCTTTATATTTTGTTTAAGTTTCGATTAGTGCTACGATAGTATCAAAATACTGATAAAATTTTCTTATAATTACACAATCACTTTATGAAGAACTTCAGTTATAGCCTTTTAAATCTAAAATTTTGGAGTTACCGAAATTTTTCAAGTATCTGGGATTTGCTCACATTAATTTTTTGGGAAAATGTATTAGCTACATAAATAAAGATACATTTTTATGAATTCAATAGAATTTTTATTTTAACAGAAAAAAATACAAATATATTACACATCAATAACAAGTACTTGCCTAATCAGATAATCTTATGACTATTAGCAGATTTAGTTTTATCACAGTATAGTTCTAAACTTATTAACATCTTTCTTTTACTACAAATATTTCAAAGGAATGAATTTTACACTTTGCCCTTGGCAAAGGGTTTCGACCTCTTCGTATCGAGATAGTAAGATCCGGTGAAGGGTAGGTACGGCTTGGGGCCTCCCATTACACCTACGTTCCCCTTACACATGCCTAGGAAATAGCTCCAGTAACTATTGCATTTCTTACCATAAAATCCAGAATCAGTAGTTATGGATTCGGCGAAGTACTCATAGGATCGCGCATGGGAGCAAGAACCTCCAATATCAAAGAGGCAGCCGATTTGCCTTGTACCGCCGTTAGGATAAAAATCGGCTTTGCCTATGGCGGACAGATAACCAAGCAAGCCTGCATTTGTGTGAATGATTTCGACATGCTGAGCATCGTCAGTTGAAATACGAGAACCTGGTCCAGCTAAGGCAAATAAAGGCAGTGCAGGATCCAAACCTGAAAAATAAATTTTACGTCCAGTTATTTTAAAATAAGTAATCAGTATAAGTAGTCAGTACAAATTTGAAAAAGAATGATAGTATTAATTTAATACTACAAGTTTAAATGCACGGATATGTTCCTTAAAACAACGTACCAACAACGTAATTGACTTTGTACTTTGAGTAATATCCAGCTAAACCCATGACATGAGCACCCAAGGAATGTCCAACTAAAGTAGTAGAATTAAGATTGATTCCTGCTGATACTAGAAAGTCAATCATTTTTGCAACATACTTCCCAACGTCAATAACATGAGTTGCTGCCCATCCATATGGTCTCAAAGTTATCCTACTCCAATCAACAACAATTACATTGTAATCAGCGTGAGCCAAGAATGCTAAAAAAGATATTATCAACGTTAGTTAATTTATTTATAGTTGTACATAGAAAACAGTAGTCTAAAACTTACCATCTCTAACTAATGTGCAGGCCCTACTATTTTTTGAGTTGACCCAACCGTGAGTTACGAATTTAGTTTCGCGAGTAGGGTCAAAATGGCTATTTTTCAAGGATTCCACATCATCGATGAAAATAGATTCAGACACTCCTTTGAGATCTCCAGTATAGAGATTGAAAAATACATGGTCATCCATAGAGATTAGCCCAGAGTCCAACGCAGTAGGCATTTCAAGCGTAGCTTGAACAGGTTGTCCATTATCGTCTAAGAACCAAAGCCCTTCTTCGGTATCGAATAATTTTTTATCTTCACCGGATATCATAGAATGCAATCTTTGCGCAGCAAGAGATTCGGGTTTGGCCAAGACTACAAAAACATTCAACAAATAATTTTAGTTAAAAAGAAGATAATTATCGATTTTGTAAGTTTTTTAGATATTTTGTGAAATCCTTGCATGTGCTTTAACAAACGTTAAGTATAATAAATTAAGTATGATAATTTATTTTAAACGTACCATAGCTTGTATAGACTAACAGGAGACTAGCCAATGCGTGGATCCTCATGTTGTTGGCGAAAATCTGGATGCTCGGCATGGTTCACCTGCTTTTATAAAGCTATTGGTTACAACTGGAAGATATTGATAAGATAAGATGTTAATCATTGATATAGAAACTAAAGTCCCGGGAAACTTATTTTGGATCTAATCTTTTTATTTTATGATAAAATAAAAAATCTTAAATATTTATACTATATAAATCACACAAAACATTACTTTATAAATTAATTATAATGCTTAACTTCATTATATTGTAATTTTGTTATTATATCTAACAATTGTATTATTCAATTAAAGTATTATGATTACATCTCTATAGTAATCGAGATTCTGTTATTCAAACATTCTTATTATCTCTAAAATTCATCAACAATGGCTGATAGATCTAAAATATTTATTTGCGTTAATTGTTGGTAATGATACTGGTATTAAGATAGTCACAGTATTAAAATAATATTGTTTGTCTTTTTCGATACTAATCCTGAATTTCTCTTATATTGTAATTAAGGCAACATCCAGAAATAATTACAAATCATTTCAAAAAATTCTATATATCTCACATGCATTAAAACATATTTTTAAGCTGATCTTAATAAACCTATTTTTGATATCACAAAGTTATTCTTGTAGGAAGAAACAATTATTGTTTATTTATTTTATTATCATGTGAATTTAACAAGTTGAGAACTTTTTTATACACAAGGTTTGGAGCATCAGCGCCCCATACAAAATCAAAGTGATTGAATTTCGGGTCTTCAACCTTATACATTCCAATTTTGAAAGGCAATTCATTGTAAAAACGCTGTACATCCTAAAATACGGTTTCAATTGCATTAGTACAATAATTTTGTATGATATAAGAATAATTTATTTTGACGATTCATACTTCTCGTCCTACAAGCCAATCATTTTCTGACCAAATCAAAGCGGTAGGTACATGCATTTTGGAAAGATCATAAACTGGTGGCTCCCAAGAGTTATACATTTTGATATTCGTTATTTTTCCGTAATCAAATTTTCGAAACTGATTTACACTTATTTGTTGCAGCCAGTGGGTAAATAATTTTACCGATGTGCCAGCTGGGAATTGGCTCCAGATAGTTGGTAAAATTGACTGGAAAATAAAAATATTACTTTTTCGAATTTGATGGATTATTCGACATAATGTAGGAAATAACAGTAAAGACGATGTAGGAGTATTAGACGTTACAGTTGCATTGACCACTTACGGAATTAAGTTCTTTGTAGCTAAATCCGGCCAATGTGAATAATGGTTTACTGCAAGCTATATTTCGAAGTAACCTGGATGTACAAATATGGTCCGCAAGAATATCGAAAAAAGTACTTCGGGGTAAGAGTTCGTATATTCCAATACCATTACTTATTTGCTGAAAATCAATAATATACAAATAATTTAAATATCAATATAAACTAATTATAACAACTAAATTATGAATAAAATTGTTATGTGTTATAAAAGACACCAATCGCAGAACAAATACTTAAGTTTGAAAAAAATATTAATACTTTTCGAATTTATAATTGTTTATAATTGATATAAATAAATTTATGGCAAAAACATCATATTTTTGAGAATGAATTACGTGACTGAAAGGGTTAAGTTACGTTATATACTAACGTCCTATTTTTAACAGTGCACGATGCGTGATGTAAACAATTTTGTTGTTGCACACTCATATAAATATAAAAATATATAAAACAAACTTTTGGGATGTCCAAAAATTAGATCTGTGTTATTAAAAGCATAAAAATAAATAAGAGTGACAAAACTAGGGCAAATGCCAACCTGAAATTGTCTTCGAAAAGGGACTAGTAATTTTAATGGCGATTTCAAATGATAAACGTAAGTTGCAGGAGCAAGCCCAATCATAGCTTTAACTTTTGATGCTACTTCGGGCCTTTCTATAGCCATTACTGAAAATGTAGTAGATGCCATTGAGTGACCTATGTAAAATAAGTTATTCCCTGTTAAATGTCCAATGTAATTTATAACAGCTGGGTTATCGTAAACTCCCAATTCTTGCCAACTGGAAAAAATAGTAAGATTAAATTACAAGTTTAAAAAAAATATACTTACATATAAAAATTCAGCAAATCTGAATCATATAAACTTCTTATATTCATGTAAGAACTATTCTTATTTAATTTATCCATCTATAAAACCTGTCCGACCAGTTAAAGTATATAAAAAATATGACATTTAGAAAAATAGTTCGTCAGTTTACTGAGTGGGAAAATGATTAAAATTTTTATTAATTAGTCTCTACATTAAATACATAGTGTAACTCGGGTTTATACAGAACGGATTATAACTTTCCCATTGGTAACTTAATTAATTCTTTTTTTTTAATTTGATTGTTCTTTTATTTTCAGTGATATTACTGATTTTGCAGGTTGCAGTTTAAAAAATAACTAAATTTACAACCTGTGGTCATTCCCCATTCAAGTCAAGACGTAGAGTTGTTCTCAAGAAATTAAGATTTAGAAAAATTTTTTGAAAATGTAACATCAAATAATATCAAAGATTAATATATAAATTTATCATAAAATCAAGTACTTTTTTACACCAGGTATAGCGGTAGAGAAAACAACGTTATTATTCATTATTTAATTTTTTTCTCAAGATCTAATTGCATATAAGTTGAAAATTTTGTTGTACATAGTTCTTATAATTACTCGTTAAAATGATTGTTGGGCACGACTGCTGGTCGGGAAAGCCTTATAATTTCACCGGAACGAAATTTGTTAACTCCATCATACCTCAAGTTTGAGGTATACAAATGATTTTCCTCCCACCCAGAGTCGATTTGAGATCACGATCACCCTTTTTTATCTCTGTAGTAAGTTTTTCACGCATAACTTTGACACAATATCAACATATAATAACAAAAACAGTAATAAATAATAGATATGACCATTTTTAGGTAAAAAATCTTTCAATACGACGTTTTGATTTGAGAGGGAGGTTATAACCTCATTTTTGCTGTCTTTTAGATCACTCGGCATTTTGCTAACCCATTTTAAAAGTAAAATAAAAAATATAACCATGTATTTCACTGGAAAATGATAAATAATAACATCATTTGATTGACTAAATTATTTATCTATAAAAAGCAGATTTCTTTAGTCACTGCAATTTGAGCGGGATTACCCCGAGTCGAAGGCCAATCTTAGTACGAATTCTGTTTTATATTTTGCTTTATAAGATGAAAAAGCTTTATTTCAATGTGAAAATTTTTGTAAATCTTGATGAACAGAAATGAAAGCTAACAATATAATTATTTGAAACCAATCAGAAGCACAACGAATTGAAAATATACGCGATTCCGCAAAAGTGAGCGGGATTACCTCGGTCTCCCCGAGTCTAAAATTATTGAGTATTTTTACAGCACTTATTACCTGAAGTCCCAATATTTTGGATCAGATGATGATAATGTTTTATGCATTTTGGAGTACGTACTACCCCTGGCATTTCCTAGCCAAACATCATATCCATTATCCGAAAGTATATAAGCTAAAATAAGAGTTTTCATATAGGAATGCAGTACGGTAAATTGTAATGAAACACCAGGTGAAAATGTATTGAAAGATTTTATTTTATTAAATATTCATTGCAGTAATAAAAGGGGTGTCGCATCAAAACTTTGATAACTTTGAATTAGTTTTTGCTTCTTTAAAATGTCGAACTATTTTTATTAATATAAGGAAGGTAATTAATTACCTTATCAAATACTTTTTCCACGTGTTTCGATACTTCTCAAAATTTATGTAGATATTTTTTCCTCTCATCGGGCCGAAAGTACCCCATTCATATAGTTTCAAGTAGTATACGCTCCACGGGAGGAAAATTGGCCAGCCCACATCTCGTGTTTGCCAACCTTGCCTTCGACTCGGGTGTCAATTTATACGAGCTGTAGACTTTCCAAGTTTTTTCCTCCCTAGGTGCATAATATACTATTTTTATAATATTGTACTTTATATTGTTACTAAAGTTTGATATTGACAATGAGATCAGCTTTGTATAATATGCCAAAAGTACATTATATTATAAATCCATTCATATAATTACCAAGTGATTTTCCATTTCCAGCAACTAACCAAACACCTGAATCTTCAAGGAGTCCATGTTGCATATATACAGGAGTTGAATTAGATCGTCCAGGTATACGAAAGAGTGTTAACATATATCCATCTTCTGTTGTAACGTTGTGAATCTCTACAGGATAATTTTCTCTTCGAATCAAATCAGCCTAAAACCACGATTCATATATTATATCGAATACTGATTATGCATATAGGGAGTAATAATTTTACACGAGTGAAATAGTGATTTTATCCTAGTGTGGGCGTTTGCGCCCGAGCGAAGCGAGGTAAACATTACTTTATCGCACTTGTATCGAAAATAACTATTTTCATCGCTTATAAATAAATTATACTTTAAAATCCTAGAAAAAAACACGTCGGAGTTAGAAGATATTTGAAACCTTCGGCGAGCTATATAGTTTTTGAAACCATTGTATGAGTTGCGGGATTTTCGAAGGCTTCGTTGAGTTGGCGGGGTTTGTGGGTTATTCCTTTTCATTTTCTGAAAGGTCTTGAAATTTTCTATCTATCTATATTTTGGTCTGGATATATGTTATGACGTGATCAGATTATTTATTAAATCTATGTTACCTGCTCTCTGGTGTAATGATTCTCGCAGAGGGGTGAAGTAGTTATACGATCGGTACAGTGGTCCGTTGCCTGTCCGGACGGCTCTGGCTCAATCGACGACGCTATCGCGAACTTTAGGATTTATTACCCCGAATATCTGTTAATAGTACATTGTGCAACTAGGGGGGAAAATTGATTTTTTCTAGCGAGGATAATGATTGAGCACGAGTGGTTCACTCGGGCGCCCGAGTGATACACGAGTGCTCAAAATCAACATCCGAGTCTGAAAAAGTCAATTGCTCCCTTGTTACACATAGTACTTTTTTTAATAAGTGCAGGAATAGGACCTTT